>JAMLFY010000001.1:11396478-11528478 GCA_030441495.1 Dalbergia oliveri
CATGCACCATTTATTTTTAGCCAATGGTATGAAAAAATTAGCTTATGTGATTTCATTCATACTGTGGAAATTAAGAAGAATTTCCTGGCTTGTGATTGATCCCATCTCATTCCTTTCAATACAAATGAATATATCAACTTATGAGAACTCAATATTTGAGAACATAGAACTGATATGAGATTATGTCAATTAACGTGGGAATGGAGACAATTATACCCTATGTTAGGTGGTTTTGGTAAATAACAAAGTATGGGGTCTTTCCATTGCCAGTATTAATAGCTTCTATACCTGTAAGAGTATTGTACAGAATCAGAAATCTCCCTATTTTGGTAGCACACTGTGGTTTAATTTAGCAGTTTGTTTGTGGTTGAGTGGAACTTGTGACAAGATCAATACATTACCAGCTATCTATAAGAAATTAATCAATAATATATGATGATGCTAAATTGACAGATTGGGAAATGCAGCAGTCTCTTTATGAATAATATCCACTTGATCATGAACATAAGTGCAAAAGTATTAGCAGCATTAGCAGGGCAATTTGAGTTGCTATGTGAATTTTGGCTATCCAATACTTCAAAATAGTTTGCGTATATAGTATCAGATACTTTACTAATAATTTTATATACTTCTTTTAATTTGATTTGCCTTGTCTCTCCGTTTCAATACTCGTGTCATTATCGATACTGGTAGGATATTCATGCAACATAATCTGGAAACTATTCTAACTGGAAAGAGTTCTTTCTCTCTTATATTTCTCACCTTCACTGAGTGATTATTATTTTTAAATGAACAAATCCAATATTTAGCTTTTTTTTCTGGATTATGTATGTCATTAGGACTTCACAAAAAAAAAAAAAAAAGATGAGTACACCTTATTTTTTCTTGCCTTGTTCATTTCATATATATATATATATTCAGTGCCTCTAATGTTCTCGTTGGTAGGGATGCATAGCTGGAAGCATAATCTTATTAATCACCAAGGGAAAAAGTTCTCACATTCTTACCTTTGATGAAGAACTATTCTTCATATATCTCCTTCCTCCCATAATATTCAATGCCGGGTAAAATTTTCTGCCAGTGTCATGTATATATAAGACTTGAAGCAGCTCTTGTGGTTCCAAAAATTTTTTTTAATGCCTTTGAGTTATTACTCCTTAACAGATTTCAGGTGAAGAAGAAACAGTTCTTCCACAACTTCTTAACCATCATGCTGTTTGGGGTGATCGGTGTTTTTATTTCAGCATCTGTGATTACAGGCGGTAATGCCGAATCTCTTAATTTCCCTTTTCTACGAAATTTGTAGCATCATCACTATTGTGTTGCTATGCAACTTTATGCGGAATTCACCTTTTAAGTCTTTGCATTTGGTTCACCTAGGCAGCTGGTGGCTGTTTCCTAAGTTGAATTTCCTTGGCCTGACTGGGAGGGATTATCTTGGTGAGATCATTTTATCATCTCAATATTGCATAGAAATATAAATTATCAAAAATGCTATTTTAACGCTAGAAGTGGGTGATTATTGGAATATCTACTTTATTTTGGGTGTTGAAATAACACTTTCTTAAATTATATTGGGCAAATTGACTTTTTGGCCCTTTATCTTTAATTATCTTCGATTTGGTCTTTTATCTTCATTTTTTTAATTTGGTCCCCTATATTACAAATGATCTTTAATTTGATCCCTATTCACTTTTTTCTCACATAACTAACAAAAAAAAAATGTAGACATGGCACCATCTATGTCACATCCTTGTGTGCTATGTTAGTATTTTCCTTAATGTCACAAAAAAGTGACCAAGGACCTTGTAATATAAGGGACTCAATTAAAAAATAAATAAACAACTGAAGATAAGGGACCAAATTGAAAAGGCAAGGAAAGATAAGGGTCCAAAAAGTCCATTTATCTGATCATATTTATATTGATCCATGAGCCATGTATGTCATATTTGGATGATAATTAGCTTATCTTAATTTAATTCAGCTATAGGAACAATTTCTCATCAACAGACACAGTTTGTACACTGCAGGTTGGTTAGATTGGCAAATAGTTCATTTATTTATTTATATCCACATGCTCTTATAGTAATTAACATTCCACCTTTAATATCTGTTGTAGGTTCTCCATCAAGATGAAACTCCTTTACTATACAGCCTAGTCTTTGGAGAAGGAGTGGTAAATGATGCAACATCAGTTGTTCTCTTCAATGCAGTGCAGAAGCTTGATGTTTCAAGGCCTAGTGGCAGGACACTCCGTGTTATTGGAGATTTCTTGTATCTATTCTCAACAAGCACTGCTCTCGGAGTATTTAGTAAGTTTCATTCACTTCAGTTGTGAAAATTGTATGCAAAATTGATATAATAGCTTTTACACGTGTAAATTGTATGGGATCTAGCAATGTAATTACCTACCTGCATCTACCACTGACTTTTTGCATCTAGCAATGTTACCTTAATTTCATCCTGTTTCTTGTTTTCTAGATTTTCTATGTATTTGTCACTTCTTTATGAATAATTTAAAAATAGGAAACAAAACAAAAACATTGAGGCCAAAAAGAAGTTAAAATCATAATCCAATCATCACAAAGTGGATTTAGGGGCAAGGAGGCTCCTAGCTACCTTACAATGAAATATTAAGTGTTGTAAGCTGTTTTTGGCTTGCACATTACACATAAGACAGGTGATTTTTGTGTTTAATCTCAATGCTATTTCAACACCCATTTTTGGGTGTTTATTAAACACCTGTCATTGGATGAGTGGAGATAATATATAAATCATAATCTCATCCATCCAGGAATAAAGTTTGGATGCCCAAAATGGGTGAACTAGTATTATTGGTGTTTAACCCGTCAAACACCATTGTCCAAATAAATGGATTTGTCAAGTGGAAAAATTGAGGTGATCGAAAAAATGAAACTGAAAAATATACTTGGAAGAAAATGGACGAGAAGAGTCCATTGTCCAGAATTGCTTATCCAGATTAGTAGAAACGTGGTAGAGTCAATTAAAAGCAAGGTGGATTGGAAATTATCATCTTTATTTCAAACTTACTTTTAAACATTGCTATTAACAGCAGTACAATGGACTAGAAGGACCTTCTTGTTAAATAAATAAATGCATATTTCTGCAGGCTGGACTTCTCACAGCATATATCTTGAAAGGATTAAGCTTTGGCAGGTATGTATTTTATATAAAATCCACTCTTTGCAAGATTTTTGTACCCCATACCCATATTCGTACTAGATATCCATGCAAATATCTAAATGCACTAATATCAGAATGGTCTGAAATTGAAATAGCAAGTTTAACTATATTTCAGATTCTGAAGAAGATAAAAATCTGTACACACGATAACAAATTTGCATCTGAATATGCCTGCAGACATTCAAGTGTTCGTGAAATTTCATTGATGATTTTAATGGCATACCTATCCTACATGTTGGCAGAGGTATTGGAAGTTCACACTAGTTGATTGCTATAGATTTTATGTTAGTTGCATTGCAAGTACGCAAAGAAACACATAATTAAAGAAAATAATTTATTTCTTCTTATTCATCACACTCCAACTTATATAAGATAAGATACTTCAAAAGAATTTTTATGAGATCGTATACATTCTATAACAGTCATAATTTAACGAGAATAAGTCCCCTTTAACTCAACATAACTCACACCTCTCTAATGACAAATAAGAAATAACTCATTAATTCACTATAATTTACATTAACCAATGGTCATATAACCAAAAAAATGTCAAAGCTCCATTAACTTTAAATTAATTAGTTATTTTATTCAACACTGCCCTTTTCTTTCTTCTTTTGATTTTTACATTTTTTTTAAGAAAAAAGAGAAAGAAAGAAGGGAGGGGATTGGTTGACTAACCTCTCTAAGTTTTCATGGGGCTACTTCAGTGTAAAAATGCAGCATATGATATAACTTTAACAAAATCCTTCAATGTATAGTTTATTTTTGTCTTCAGATGAAGCAAACTAGAAATAAGTGACTTTCTTTTGCCATCAGTTTTAAATGCAATTTCTTATGCAGCTACTTGAACTAAGCGGCATCCTCACCGTTTTCTTTTGTGGAATACTAATGTCACATTATGCATGGCATAATGTAACTGAAACCTCAAGAATCACAACCAGGTATTGCTTAATCATTTGAAGATTTCAGTTACTTTCCAGACCTACTATATGGCATTTCTGATGTTGTTCCTCTTCTACAGGCACGTGTTTGCAACAATGTCGTTTATCACAGAAACATTCATATTTCTTTACGTGGGCATGGATGCACTTGACATTGAAAAGTGGAGAATGACCAAATTAAGGTCCTAATCCTTTCTACAACTAAACAAGTGTTTTTTATGACGAGTAATGCATCACACACGTCACATTATTTATGGTCAAATGCATGTTTTGGCATCTTACATGTACAATTTTACTGATTGCATAGTATGATAGTGCCACTACCTCCATAGGTATCTCAATCCAGCATCAAAATCAGTTACAACAATGTCAAAAATGTTTATCAGAGAATGACTTAATTTATTATCCTAGCATTCACTTCATATTGCTAGATTTGGTACTTTTATACAACAGCATGGTGACATTGGCTACATGCATACATGATTAGACGTCATATCATACATATTTTACAGATTTGGTACTTCTATAGTGAATAAAGAAAAAAGAAATCACATTGGATGATAAAGTATAATCTGCTTCTGATACTGAAATGATCAGTAATAATTGGATTGGCACTCAAAACTACATGTAGGCTGCCTCCTTTTTGCAGCTTGAACTTGTTTCCAGATGGGAAGCAAGATTTAAAGTACTTGTTACTGTATTTTGTTATTCGTTTAACCATCTTCTTTCGCAATATCTGCAGACGAAACTAGAATGGATTAGACTTAATGTTGTGTTTCTGGGATCTTAAGAATAACATTGACTTATGTTGCAGCATATCACCTTGGTATGATGTAATAGCCTCAGATTCTACTAACAATGATTCTCTTGTCAACTTATTTCTTCACTGCAGTTTTGGAAATTTGATGGGAATCTACAGCTGCATAATCTTACTGATATTGCTTGGGCGGGCCGCATTTGTTTTCCCTCTCAGCTTTTGCCAATTATATGAATAGGCGTGCTGAGAGAGAATCAAGTATCACATTCAAGCATCAGGTTATTCAACATGTTTAATATGTTGTTCTCATCCTGTTATAGCTAAATGAGAAAGCACATAGTAATTATTTATTGATTTCTTAAGCTTGGTGAATCATCCAGATAATCATTTGGTGGGCTGGTCTAATGAGGGGAGCAGTCTCAATTGCTTTAGCTTTCAAACAGGTATATATATGTATATAAAATTTCTAGACATTATTGTTAGAAAGAACTTCCATTAAAATACATATGAATGTGAATAAAATGTTAAGACTTCCACCAAATAGTTTCCCAATCAATTATCTTCTGCTGGAGATTTCTATGGTAGCCCTGCATAATTTGCCATTGGATGACCAATAATATTGGGTACCTTAAGAAAAGGTACCATACCATTAAATTGTCCTCTTTTTTAATTTGTGCAGTTCACATTATCTGGTGTTACTTCTGATCCAGTTGATGCGACAATGATTACCAACACCATTATTGTTGTCCTTTTCAGCACACTGGTGAGTGGACACATCTCTCAATCTTGCAATTGACAAATAGTATTGTCTTCAACCAAAGTGGAATAATTTCCTACAAGAAAAATGCTATTTGTACATAGTCAGAGAATATGTTGATTGACTGCTGAGGAATGCATAGGTTAATGGTGAGGAATTCATGTTGAAATGAGAGATCAGGGGATTGATGTGGTCAATGACAATATCATCACTCGAGTGGATTGAAGTGCAAATGACTGGGATTTATTTATATATGACTAGGAAATCGGGTGACATTATAATTCACCACTACAATCCCCTTGATCTTTCATTAATCAACGTTGATTACCATCATTGATGGTTGCATAATGACATACTCAATGAGTAAATTCAAATAAGAATAATGTTAGACAACCAGAAACTTTGACAGAATTTTATATCCACAATGATGTGTCATAATTATTAGCTTTTGAATGAATTAGCAAGTTGTCATTTTATTTCATATAACAATCACCATGATTGCTGTCAGAGATTCTCTTCCAGCAGCTGTCATCCATCTTTTGATACATGCAGCTTGGCCATTCTTATTATTCCATCTAACATTTTACTGATTCTGAAAATTGATATAGCAGTCTAATAAAACATTGCAGGTGTTTGGTTTTCTAACAAAGCCACTTATTAGATATCTGCTTCCACCCCACAATGGAACAAGGAGAAACATCAGCCATGAAGAATCAGGGCCACCAGTTGAGGACTTGAATCTGCCTTTGCTATCCTTTGAGGAGTCAGCAGCAACCAACATCAGCCGTGCAAAGGAAAGTTTGTCCATGTTTATGGAAAGTCCAGTGTACACCACACATTACTATTGGAGAAGGTTTGATGATGCATACATGAGGCCTATATTTGGGGGACCTCATGGCAACCGGTCACAGTGCTAGCCAAATGCAGCAAAATCATTATCATGGTGCATCTCAATGATGCACCTAGAAGTTGGAACACAAATGATAATGTCTTGAGTCCAGTTTTGAAGTTGAAAAATGTTATCTGGTCATTTATTCTTGTGTGTTAGTTGATTCATTGGTGATTTGTGTACACATAAGTGGGAAATTCAGTTAGATAATTGAGAAATCGAGTACAGTAGTATCATTTATAGTTACCCAATTTCTCCAATTATACAGGTAAATTTTTCACATGTACATGAATTACTAGTACAAAAATATATGTCCAAATAACAAGATTACGTGAAGATAAATGATTAGCTGTCATGAATCATGATCATTCAATGCGACTGTTTTGGATGCTCAAGTGAAGAATATTGTAGCGACTTGCAACTCCCTGACCAAGCTGGCTTCAGAATATTTACACAGGAGTGTGACCTTACATGAAGCTTTTAGACAATTGTATATTTTCAATGTACCAGGAAAAAAAAAAAGGACGTATGCTTCGGCTCATTAATGTTGCTGCAACTTAGCAACATTAAACTTTTTGGGTCAATGTAATTCACGTAATGGAAAATTTTCCAGCTGATTCACGCATAGTTTTATTGATTTAATTTCATGATCCAGTGGGATCATTTTAAGCTTAATGTCTCTTGCATTGGATTGTAACCTTTTACTGTGATTAGGTGCATCCGGGGCTGCATTCATGTAGTATGGTCACAATTACATCTATACTTTAAGATTATATACGTTTACCCAGTCTCGAGCTTTATACTTTTTTAATCCTTGAAATGAATTCCAAAGTAAAAGAACTTTAATCTTTTTAAACCAAGACAATCTTATCTAAGCAGTTAGAATAATCTCTATGCTGAAGCATTCTGCTTCTGGTAGATGTGTATACTGTTTTCATTGTTTGCCAATCAGTTTAACTGGTATTCTTAATCCAGTGTTATTTCACATCGCATTTATTCTTTCTTGAAACCAGTTACACATTTCTTAGAGAAATTAACAAGCTGTTACACTTTGCAGATGCCACAAACAAACAATTACCTTAGAGACCAAAATGTATTGAAAATCTTGCAGCCCTACCAACTAAAATAGTTTACACTATAATACTTGCAATATTTATGAATTTGAATTCTAAACACTTTAATCCCTCTCCTTCCAAAATTTCAACTCACAAATATACCCTAAAAGTATGATTGTAAGTTTTAATTTTGAAAGAAAAAAAGGAGAAGAAATGACTTATATTGATATACATCAATAGCTAATAGAGATTGATATAAATCAAAATTCAAAATCTAAACTCATAAACATATCCAAGGAATTGATATACATCAAAATAATAGCGGGAAGTGTGATTGATTATCATTAAAAGCGTGGATTATACTACACTGCTAAACACGTTTGATAATCTATATGCCAACTTCTGAAAAAAAATTGAAAAACAACACAAGTTCTTGCGCATCATAGTTGAATCAGACTCATTAACTATAAATACTAATTCAATGATGACGGAAAATAAGCAGATGATAATTTAATTTAACAACGTTTCAACACATCCTTGTTTTCATCAAACCCAAGAACTCAGTCACGCTCACTTATTGCAGTCAAGTGCTCATCAATCTCCTCGGTGGACAAAATTCTAAATTCTGGATTCTCCTTTTGCACTACTCCAACCTAGAAAACGCAAAATACAATCATTTTCCACATACCAGCAAAGAAAAACTACTTGTGCGGTCATAATAATAAAAAGAAAATAAAGCATCCCTACCATAGGAATCTTGAACAAAAATGTCAAAACACTGATTTCAGCCACAAGCAAGGATGAAATAGAGAATTAAGAAATAATCTACTTCTGGAATAGCTAACATTACAACTCTCCATTTTACACACGAACAGCTGTTTAAGTAATTAATCATCCAACTAACCACTAGAATCAACAATCACTTGGAGCATGACAAGAGAGACTAGAAGACATACTATTATGAACAAAATTGTGTTTTCTGACATAGAAAAAGAAACATGAAAGTCAGATGAGAGATTCCTCAAAGAGGATGACAGAAATGCACGAATATCATTTAAATGGGAAAGAACAAGTGACTTGCACACAATCTCTGAAATTGAAAACAATATTAATGACTAGGCTCTCCTACCACTGCATAAGAATAATGAAATCCTTCAAGACGTCTTGTTCAATAAAGATATTTTTACCACATTCCAATTAGCATGGTCTCCTGATAATAAAGATTTAAGAGCTTTAACAAAAAGGTTTTACCTCAATCTCAGTGGCCTTGAAATCCTCCTGAAGAACTAATTGCAGGGCAGAAATGGCAGTCTGAAAAAAAGCAGGAAAAATTCTGAACTAGAACCATAAAAGTATGACCATAATAAAATCGGTTAGGAATAATTTTCTGATAAAATTTCCTCAACATTTTTGCCCATCTTCTTTGCAAAATGCCCCAATTTGTCAATTTTTATAAGACAAAACTCTTAGAACTTCCATTTTTCAGAAATTTGCATCATAGAAAGGTTACTGAGTTAGATCTCTACCTTCACTTGATTCTATTCATATTTTCAATATGCCTAACTCAAGAATTTGGATCCTTGATTACTCGAATTTTCTCTTGTAAATCTCATTTTCAATTCTTGATTTCCTCTCTGATATAGATAGATTTCTCTTAGATAACCCCACTTGAAATTCTAAAGCTCCCTCAAAGACCAAAGTTTTTGTTTAAACAGTTGCTTTTAAGGGATTAACACACGATGCTTCACGTATGCAGGCCTCTCCCCGCTTAGTTCCCATGTGTGTTATGTGTGGTTTACATTTTAAATTGGGCAATCATCTCTTTCCGCATAACCCTATGGCAGGGTCTCTTTGGAACAGGTTTTTGTAATCTTTTGAGAGTCATGGGTTTGCCCTTTCTCCTCACCAAGTTCAGTGGTTTTGGTGTGCTGTGTGTGCAACGAGACTTTATTTGTGATAGGATTTCTGTTTTGGCATCCCTTTGGTGTTCTGCTCATAGTTTGTTTAACGGTATTTCTTTCAATACATATGACGGTATTCCATACACTTTGTCTTACTTCTACTTAAACAGAAAAAAAATATTAATTTTACAGAAAATTGTGTCTTTTATGGAGGACATAGCTAGCAAAATGGGAGCATGGAAAAATTAAAAAGAAAGCAAGAATCTACCTGTACAGTCTCCTCATAAGTAAATGAAGGGTCATTCTTCATCTTCTTCTCCAAGAAATTAATTGCCTCTTGGTCCTTCGATCCAGCACTTGTGGCCTGAGTACATCACAATAGATTCTTAGACACTAATAATTTTTGTCTTGTGTACCAGTGCATAAAATGAAAAACAGATTAAATAAAAATAAAATAACCATTCCATATGTGTTATCCTTAAAATGTTCAAAATCAATGTGCATCACAATCTATGCGTATGGCGATAGTAGTAAACATAAAAGATTAAAAACAAAAGAGAAAACAGCATAAAATAATTACAATACAGATCTTATTCCAAAAAGAATACAAAATATCCTTGTATTGACCAAGATGCATAGGCTTCTCAATGATTGTAGTTCATAAAGGAAGGCAAATAAAGGCCAAAAGAGAGAGGCTGAGGATGGATAAAGTCTCATGGAAATGAAAAACACAGGATGGCTGAGGCTCATTCGTGTAATTCGAGATTTAGTGCAAGTAACATGAGTTGTTGCAAAATAAAAATTACTCAAATTTATAATCTATTTTATGAAGAGATCTAGTGATAATCCCTTCTTTCCGGGTCAAGCATACTGTTAGAGACTGAGCCAATGACATAATTGGGCCTTCTTTTAATTACCGAAATGAGAGCTGACAGAGGAAGAATGGGTGACTCGTGTGTAACTAACTTTGCTGAGACGGCAGAGAGACAAAATGTGAGGATTTGATGGGATATTCTGTTAAAGGGAGAGACAATATGTTACAAGGGAGGTAGAGACAATATGCTACGAGGGAGGTGAGGAATAGGGATAGGTAGAAATTAGATTCGACTGGGAGGGTGAAGGACACCTAGAATTGCCCAGACTGTTACTATCTTTCTTTTCTTGCTATTTTCATACTTGTATACATGTTTTGAGCTAATTTGCCACTGGAATTCAGCTCCATGTCAGTGATATTTCAGAGCTTTTCTTTCACATTCTTTAGCAAAGACCTGGTATCACATACCAAAGGCTAGAGCCTTGTTTTCACAGCAATTATACAGATAGCAAGTATACTATTTATCATAACATTTTATTTGGATTCCTACTTCCTCAACCATATAATTAATCTCAATACACTCATAATATACAATCTCACTTAGGTGGTACAACAACAACAACAACGACAGAGCAGTTTTCTATTAGGATGCAATCTTATGGTAGTAAGGGACAAAAAAAAAAGGAATACCATTAAGTAGAAAAAAGCACAAAATCTTGCTTTAGTCATCCTCAGCCCCTCTGTCATTTTATTACGCCATTAATAGGCAGAGATACTAGAGTAAAAAATAAAGAAAGAATCATAGCCTAGAAACTTTTATTGATTTAAATTTATTATCAGCATTTTTTTCATCTTGTCATATCAAATAACACAGAATCTTGACATCAATCAAAGTGAGAGATGATCTTCCATTTACCTTGTGACCAAAGTAATGACCAGCTGGGTCACATTTGTAAAGGCGAGGCCCATATTCATCGTCAATACTCAAAACCATCACAACTTCACAGCACAACATATTCAGAATAACAAAAAAGAGCAAAACATCAATAGTAACAATAAGCAATTGAATTAGAAGAAGATTGTGATCCCACAAAACTACTTACATGATCCTTTGCACATGGTGAAATTTTTTCAGCAGTGAAAAGGCTAAGAAAAACATACCTACTCCAAGTGGTCTCATGTAAGCATGTTGAGTATAGACTTGTGATTTATCAGCAATCCTGTGGGTGTAAAAGAATACGAAAATCAGATACCAAAATGTTACCCAGAAATTGAGAAAGAGGACTGCCACACAGCCCGACTAAATGCCAGAGTTTTGGAAGACCGACAAACGTGGTGATGATTTATTGGTCAAAAGAAAATGCAACTAAAACAGGGGTGATAAAATTCAAACCAACATCGAATCATGCTTTTACAAGTCAGCAGGTCCAGGTTAATTCCTCGGGCTGTTTAGAATTAAACATAAGCAATGTTTAATTTCAATTTTCAGTTTTCATTATCAGGATTTTGTGAAAAAATATTAAATACCGAATTTCATAGTTTTCACAATTTTTCAGTATTTCTTTTACAAAAATCTAGAGAATTGAAAAACTAAAAACTAAAACCAAATGGGTTGTACAAAATCTAGTTTCCAATTTTCAGAATTTCCTTTAGAAAATCTTGAAAACATGAAAACTGAAAAGGAAAGTCAAAAACTGTTTTTGAAACCAAATGCACCTAAGCAATATCATCTTATGAGATTGAATAGAATACTTTACCAATTTAAGGATATCCAAAGAGAAGCTTGCTTACGTTCTTGAATAGAACATAGCAAGATTCAATATAAACACCACTACTTAGCAGTCAACAACAAGTAATCACCGATAATAATAATAATAATAAACATCGTCCAAATTTTCAGGAAGCAAACAAATACCAAAATCCCCCGATCTCACAAAAAAAAAAACCTAACCCCCAAGGGCCATTCCTGAACCATAACCCAAAGAACTATCCAACAGCAAAAACAAGAAGGAAAATTCCCAACCTCCAAAGCCCTAACCCCAAGAACCATGCTACCAGAACCATCAAAACCAACAAAAACAGAACAGACATGAAAATCCCCAATCTCAAAACGTAAAAACCCTAACTAACCCCCAACCAACACAACAATACAGCATCCGAAACAAACTTAAAAAAAAAAAAAACACAGAGGGAAAATTGAAACTGACCAGAATGAGATCAAAGAAAGAGCATGGCGACCCAACCAACGGGTAGAGAGAGACAGAGAGGCTAACAAGCTAAGCTCTAAACAGTGATGAGTTGATCACGAAAGAACGCACCGCACCGCACCGCACGCACTGACGGAGAAGAAATGAGAAGCGACACCATTCTGATGCTCAGATAAGAGAGAGGCAGAGGGTGGAGTCAGGACAGGAGTGTCTCTTGTGTGTGTCTGAAATGTAAACTGCAATGCAGTCGACTCATGTATGCGCAGAGCACTATAGACCATAGTTTGAAAACCAACCGGACCGCTTTCAGACCAGAAACTGCGAACCGGTCCACGGTCCGGTTCGCTCTGGAATTGGACAGGATATGCACTGAACCGGTCAACGCTTGGTCAAACCTGGAGTGAACCCTGAGTTCTGTTGAACCGGTCCATCAAACCGTTCACGAACCTTGAAGAAATTCTGAAAAAATCTCCAAAATTGCCTCCAGCCTGATTCGAACCTGCACACCTATGGAAGGAGGAAGTGGCGCTTGGACCACTAGGCTAGCCACTTTCTTTGTTAATATATGTCATTATTTTTGTATATAATAGATGCTATGTTGTATTAAAATTAGACAAAATCCTTCAGAACTCCCACCAACAAGATTCGAACTCACAACCTGCAACCTTTGGAAGTAGCGCCTGGACCACTAGGCTGACTGCTTCCTTTGTCAATATGTATCATTTTTTTATATATAATATATGCTTTGTTATATTAAAATTATATAAAATCCTTCAAGACTCCTAATGGCAAGGCTTGAACTTGTGGCCTGAGACTATGAAGGAAGGACAAAGTGCATGTACCACTAAGCTAACTATTTATTTGTTAATGATCCTCATTAACAAATATATATATATATATATATAAATATATTTAATTGTATTAATTTATATTTTTATATATTAATTTAAGAATATTAGTTAAAGCAGATTGACCGGGTCAGACAGGCAGCAGACCCACTACCTATAAAGGGTCGATTGCAAAGGGTTTCAAAACTATGCTATAGACTATATACTACAGCGTAGAGTTTTTATTTTTTTTCTTTAATTATTACTATTAGTATTTTTTTTGGAATGTAGACCGTAGAGTTTTGTGAAAAATGGCTCCACCAACAACTATTGTTAATACTAGCGGCTTGACTGGTATTAGTCATATTTTTTATATTTTAAATATTAAATAAATTAAATTTTTTATAATAACAAATTGTTAAATTTTATTAAATACTTTTTTGTTTATAAATGATTTAAGGTGAGCTAATTATTTTTTTCCCAAAAAAATTTAGTGAGAAAGGAGAAAATGTGGGAAAATTTTGAATTCATGGACTTCAAAATAAAATCAAATAGCGTTCAGAGACACTAAAATTCATTACAAAAATGAATCCTCTTTATTAATCATATAGAATATATTACATGTAATTTATTCATAAAATATATTACATGTATATTATTTTCTAAAACAAATATAATTTGGATGAATTTAAAAAAATATATTTAATTTAATGGTCATGTAAAAAAGTTTTATATTGTTTGTACATAAAAATTAGATTCTAAAAAATTTACTTTTTATAAGAAATAAAAGTAAAATTATTTCTTAAGAAATAAAAATAGAGTTTAATTTTGATACACTAACAATGTTAAAGAGTTTAGCATTCAAGGTTAGGGTTTAGGTTTATATTTCTAATCAAATCTCTTCTTTTATATGACTTTTAAAGTAGTTGCAGTGGAAAGTAACTATATTTGATGATGTGTCATTATATGATTGGATACATGTGTAAAATATTTTTAATTGACAATGCATTCCAATTAAATTTATAAAAATAAAGTGTAAACTTATATAAATTTTCTTATCTTATCTTATCTTATACTATAATATAAAAACGGTTCTCCCGCAATGGGGATATATGCAAAGGTGTCATTCTCAAGAGACTTTGTTCTTCCCCCAAAATCCTGAGCCTTTTATAGCAAGTGGTATACATAATTGATGGTCACATAATTAAAAGGAAAGATATAGAAGTATTCCAGCAAGTGCACATGTGCAATCCTTATATGGACTTATAATGGAGAAGGCAATTTTGGAGGAGTGCATTTATTGATGAGGAAGTTTACGTTTGAATAATGAAATTGACCATTGTGAACACCCGATTTTATTTGACTCAAAATAGAAACCCCTGAAATTGGTATATTTATAGTTTAGAACGAATTTTCATGACTTCTTTTATAGCCCTTTTATTTATTTCTTGTGAGGAAAAAGAAAAAAAGTTGTCCTGTCGCTTTTGGAAAAAATTCAAAAATACAAAAATCGAAAAATGAAAAAATATCCTGGTCCTTTTTATTTTTATCATAGCCCATCCTTGAATCTTTTTAGGTGCATTTTTATTTGTTTTACATTTTGGTTCATGTCCATAACAACCTGAAAAAAATGTCCAACCCATTTAAGCCCATTTCCTTTTGTCTAGGGTCAGTTTAAAAACAAAAAATAAAAAAGAAAGAGAAAAGAAGTGGCGGCATTGTTGCATGCTGCCTACGCCTTGAGCCCAACCATCCAAACAACACGGACAAGCAAAGTACTAAAATGGAACTTTCTTGTGAAAGAGCTCCTGGCAATGAAAGATGTAGAGTAGTATAGCAAAAGAAAATGGAGAGCTCAACATAAAGGGGGAAAGCGTGGCAGGAGGGAGAACACAGAGAGGGTACTCAAAAACGGAGCGGAAGAAGCGAGGGGGATCACCACTTCGAAACCACCCTTCATCTTCCAACACAGCCATATCAAAAAACCAACCAAAAACTTTTTGCTTATCGGCCTAAAGCCAAACCAATGCCCCAAATCCACAACAATGGAGTTCGACTTTAAACCTCCATGAATCCCAAAGCCAAAGGATCAAAAACTTAACCCACACAGCATACACAGACCATTCACATATTCCTTTGAAACCCAAACAAAAACAATGCAGTTGCTTTTTGAACTTCCATAGACACATAGCCAAACCCATTTCCATTTCAAGCTCAAACTTCCATGAATCCTACACCCATGGCATTTCAATCAACAGACACAAACTACATTCTCTTTTGAACAAGCTCAGACAGAAAAAACAAAATAATACAAACCTCGATCAATAATCCCATTTCAGCAGCAAACACGCAAAAAGTAGTTTAAAAAATAAAAAAAAAAAAGGGAGAGGGAAGAAGAATATCAGTGTCTTCCTTCATAAACCCGCCAATCACCACAAATCAGCCGCGTCTTTAAGGCGATCACGCGTCCAGAAGTTCCACCTACCTTGCCATGGCATCATTGCCTTCACCACCGCGGAGACCCCTCAACACAACCGCACCCACCGAGACCTCCACCTGTTCCGCCGGCGTCGAAGCCTCGCGTGCGAATGGCCGTCCTTCTTCCACAACGCGGGAAGCACAAGGACCACCGCCGTTGTCTCCTTCCATCGCGGCAGTGACGGGGGCCTTGAACCTGAGTCTGAAGCTTCATCGCACCTTTGATCTCTCGCGTCCATGCATTGGTCACCCAACGCGCCACCGCGACCTCGAAGCCGCGCGATTGTCTTATCCGCCACGACCACGAACCGTCGTGGCCTCCTCCCTCATTGTCGCTGAAGTCGCGCACCTCCGCCGTCTCATCTCACCATCGCACCACCTCTACTGGCCACACGGACCTCCTGGGCCACGATCGCTCAGCGCGCGTCGCAGCCCTTTAGTGAGCTCTTCCTTTTAAAACACTATGTCGCTGATGATGTTACAACTTTGTTTCAATTTCTGCCTTTCCTCTTTTCTTTATTTTTTTTTCCGTGGAGTATATTTTGTTTTGGTCTAGAGTTTCCCTTCTTTCATGTGCGGGGAAATTGCTCTTGGGTTGCTTTCTTTTGTTTCATTTAGTTTTGTTTTTTTTGTTTTTTTTTCATTTTTCGATTAGTATATCTTTTGGATCGTTGGGCTTATCATATTGTTTGGTTCTCTTTTTCTTTAACTTAAAAAAAAAAAAAAGCAACAATGTAGGCTCTCAAAGCATAGCATCAAGAGGCAACCCACCGCACCTCTTTCACCTCAAAGCGACTTGGGTGGGCATCTCTTCTCGGCGAATGATTGTTCCTCAAAGAGGTATCTAAATTGCAAGCATTTCTTCCTTCTTGAGTGACAGATTAGTTCTCTTGACTCATCTCCCTTTTCATTTTTTCTTTTTTCTTTTTTTTTGTATTTATGTATTTTAATGTTGTTCCTAATTCTTAAAGCATGGTATAAGGGCCGTTGGGATTTTTTTAGGATTGTTCATGTTCTTGACTATTTTTTTTCACTATTTCGTTTCATAAATGTTTTATTGTTGCATTTGTCTTGATTATTTTGGTCTGGATTTTTCATTTTATTGGGTTGTTCTCCATCGTCGTACATGTTACTACTTATGGTAAAATAAGTACCTTGTAACGTAAACAAGCAATATATCATGACCAGGGTGGAGTTTGTGATGGTGGGTGCTGGGCTGGTGATATGACGGCGTGCCTGGGAAGATCTTGGGGACTTTCTTGGTGGCGCAGCATGATTCTCGGCGAAGGAGGCGCTGACACTTGGCGTGGTTCTAAACACCAAGTGGCTTGTGGCGCTCATCGTACTCAACATTGGAAAGGAGAAAAAGGAACTTCTAATTTGTGTTCTTTTTTATTTTTTTAATTATTACTATTATTTGTTCATTCTTTTTTTTTTTTTAATAATAGATGAAAACAAACAACGAAGACAAAAACAAACGCTACCGCGCAAATACTCACTCTCTAATGTATCCTCACTAAGGTGAGGTAATAAATTGGGTGGAGGAGTTTGCCAAAACCTAATAATATTATCATTGGTACTAGTCAACTTAGTCATTCCATCAGCACAGAATTAATCTTACGAACCCCATGAGCAGGTCAACAGTCCCTATTCAAAAGGTAAGACACCTCTTAAGAACAGCAACACAAGTATGGTGCTTGGTCCAAGAGTTGAATGTAAGTAAAGTGATGGTATGAAGTGAATCGCTTTCATACCACACTAATTGATATCCTTTTTCCTACACTCTTGTCAGGCTAACTCGATCACTATAAACTCACAATAAAACAAAATGATCCCCAAGAAACCCAAAACCTCTCAATCCATGTCCTATTGGAGTCTATCAGGACCCCCAATCCATGCACGTGTCGCATTAGCAACTCAACAATGGCTACCATTAGTGTTCAACTTAACTTCCTCCTCCTGTGGCCTAGCCCAACGTACCACTTATGGAACCATAGAGCGACACCCGTACAGATGATTGTATTAGATGGATTGAATGTCTGCAAGTAGCAAGGCTAAGACCTTATCTATCCTCCACAAGGATAACTCAAAATTTGTTTATTATACTCACACCAAACCCACCAAAGCGCTACAACAAAGGACAGATTAAAGAAAAATCTCAAATGCACATTTACCCAATCAAGCAAAGGAAGGGTGAAGAGTGCAAGTCCTGGCCAAAAACCCAGTTGACGCCAAATAAGACGGAAGTGCCAACAATTCCAGAGGCAATGCAAAGATCTTTTCCCAAGACCACATCTAACACACTGGTGAAGGAGCAATACGCCTATTAAACCTAAATTTAGGTAAGAGCTGAGTGATATAGGTGCCAGATCAAAAAACTTGAACTTCTCAACCGAGTTTCCAAATCCATATCCAAGATCCTCTAACCTCTTCAAAAGCACAATCCTAAAGTTACCAACAGGAGCCGCTCAGGAGAATATTCACCGCTTCCTGTCCAAGCCAACGCCAAACCGCATCACATTCACCCCAACGTGGTAAAAAACGATCCACCAAAAAGCAACAAATTTCTTAAGGTAAAGGAGTATTCAAGATATTAAAGTGTCATTGGCTATCCCACCAAAGATCATAGATACGAAGCTCCCAATCCGAAATATAGACAAAGTCAATCATAGTAGCCACCTGTTCCCCATCCAACCATCTATCATACCATAAGGTTGTCTCTATCTATGATATTTTGCTAATTTTTAAAAAAAAATTAAAAAAGTGATCTAAAAGTAATAAATAGTTGATCCTAGGTTTAATGTAATGATCACTTTTATTTTATTTATTATTATTTTAATAGAGTTTTTTATAGAAGATTCGTTGAAGATTAAAAGATGGCAAATTTTATATTGGCTAGTAATTTTTCTAAGTTTTATGCTGCTTTATATTGATATAATTTATAAATTACTTTAACTTTAATAATTATTTATTAATCTAAAAGAATATAAAAATTTGAAAATTATATAATACTCCATTTTTTAAATGATTGAATACTTTTAATTTGTATTTTTCATCATATATTGTATAATAGAAGAAAATAATATTAAAATAATTTTTATTAGATATTAAATTTCATGAGATAGAGTATAATTTTTAAAGAACGGGTTGAGTGCAATTCAACCAAATCTAAGCTTTGGTTTATGCTATTTACACAAAAAGAAAATTAATTTCAGTATTTAACATTTTGGCTGTAACTATATTTAACCTCAATTAACACCATTGAATGAATATATGAACATTCACTTCAAATAATGAATTCACATCACATTCAATGATAGATGATATGTGAGTCGCACAGTGTCCCACATTTCATGAGTATAAATAACATTTTTTTTAAGGGCAAGGTGGAATATCTCTTGGGAGACTAGTATTAGGATCCCATTAGATAGGAGTTATTAGGGGAGTTAGTTGAACATAATTAAAGGGAAGTGATGATTAGTTAGGAGTCTTTGGTCATTAGTTAATCATTTGGGAAGTTAAGGCGAATTTAGAATTTTCTCTCGGACTATAATTCGTCAATACACATCAATAAACTCTAGTTCTTGCTATTTCTTTACCAATGTCCAACAACACTTGCGATCCATAAGTATAAATTGACCTATCATTACTGGTTTAACTATTCGTTTCTCGTAGAGTTTTAATGCTCTATATTGCTCATCGCACAGTGTTTTTTCTAGAAAATAGATGTGCTCCTTATATCTTAAACAAAGTCAGTTTTATTTTCAAGAGCTAATAATGCTGTTTGTTACTTAAGATTTTTGAGTTATTATAGTGTTGTGCATGTTTTAGTGTTGAGTTATGTTTATTTGGCCCACCCAATATGATACGATGTGACATGATCTGAGCCTGAAATATATGTAAAATAGAAGTCGATTTGAGTTAACTTTTTTGTTATTTTTGAGAAAAAAATTTGCAACGTCCATTAAAAAAAAAAAATGACATATATATAACTAACTAAAAAACGAGAGAAGTTTGTAACTCTCTCTTTTTCTTCATTTATTTATGTAAAAGATTCTTAATATTTAGTAGTTCTGTTTCCTACATGTGTTGTTTTCACAAATTTATTTAGCGACGGCAAGGGGAATTTGTTAACTTGTAGACAGGCGCTTATGCAATTTCGCTTCGAATCAACAATTGTTGAAACATTGAGTAGTTAATCAAGAGTGGGAAGTATAAATTCTAACTGTTATATCTTATATATGATTAATATTAAAATATAAAATCATATAATATTTTTAAGTAATCATATAATTAACTAATTTTAAATCTTTATAGTTACATGGTTTAGATTTTTTTCCTTTTTTTTTTTAATAAGAAACCACCTCCCACTAGTATGACATAAAATTGGGCAATGACACATTGTTAGACTTCACAAATGAGTCGGTACTGGGTGGTGGGAACTGTATTAGACTATTAGTGTTCTTCCAATAAGTTCAGCACTAATCAGTTTAATGGTGGCTTGATGATAATGGATGTTTGGAAGTTTATTACTTGCGGGTTTAATTGCCAAGAAATTGTAAATAGGGTTCAAAAACTGAAACATGACTTAAGGCGGTTTTGAATGCGAAGGGAAAAAATGATAGCGCTGGGAGCAGAGAAAATGTCAGAAAGAAGAGAGAAGTTGGGAAAAAATAAAATAAAATAAGAGGAGTGTATGAGGATATTTTCATAACCTTTGATTAGCTGTAATAGCGTTTTTGCTCCTTTTGACGAGGTAATAGCGTTTGTTAACATTTGCAGTAGTTAGACAAGGGAAGAATTACGTGATAAATATGTGGAGGCAGTCATCCATCTCAAATAAAAGCATATACAATAATATTATTCTGGCATTCATATTTTAAACACTTAAACATTCTATTTATAAAAATAGGGTCATTTTTTTCTATATGATCTATATTGATAAAATTTGCTATAAAATGAGTTTATTTGACTATTTACATGTATATGGGGTATGAAATCCTGCCAATGAAGGATTTCATAAGAAAAATTATAATTTTTTTAAAATTAATCTATAATTATTCATTAATTATATTTAATAAATATTTTTTTTCAAACAAAATTTCTCCAATAGCAAGATTTTTTTTTTAAAAATAAAGCAATCTGAATTTCTAAAAAAATAATTGTTTAATATAAAAGTTGGAGGATGAAACTTTCATAGCTTTGGAGGCCACTTAAAATTGTCAATTCAAAGAAATTGCCTTTATGGGATGAAACCGGCCAATGGGTTTAGCAATAAACCATAATGGCATAATTTTTCTGTTAATATAATGTCTAAAACATTGTTCACTTCGTACACTATAAAAAAAAAAAAAAAATTCCCACAAATAACGGTATTAAAACAACATTTCCCAAGCATATATATTTAAAAGAACAACATTATTTCAATAAGTAAAATGAGAACCCCGCCGGGGCGGGCCCCCTCTATTTCTTCTCTCCTGAACTATCAAGGGCCGTCGCCACACACCGCTGATTCAAGGGCCTCAGATGCAGCAACTGCAGCTTGAGTAATGGCACAAGTACCCAGGCGCTTAATCATCCTCTTCCAGACTGATTTCTTGTGCTTGTTCAGGATGATGGCAATATTGTAGAGAAGCTCCACAGCGACCTCGATTGGCTCGCCCCTTTCAACCATCTTTATCAGCTTTTTCACCTCTTCATTGTTTGGATTCATCTCCAGGATCCCGTCTTTAATTCGACAGGGCATGTCAGCCACAAGACTTGCAGGTTCAGCCATAATGGCATCGTCAACCTTTCCCCCAAATGTGCTTTGGCGAGCATGCATAAGATCACATTGGGATCCTTGGCCCCTGTCTCAGCCTCCCTGTTAACGTTGGCGTCCAAGGGGTTATTGCCTGGCCCCAAAGCATTCGGCTTGTGGATGGCTTGCCACTCTGGAACCTCCTGTATTTCGCCCTCGTTTAGCTCTGGTTCCTTCTCAACCTTGAGGTAAATGGGATAGCCAATTGATCCACATTCCTTCTTCACAATATCCTTAATCACCTCTTCCTCCAAGTATTCCAACTGATACAGAAACCACGGCAAAATTGGTGGAATCATCAATGAGCGTACATAACGTGCAAAAAGCCTTTTCTATTAGGTGGACTCTATTCTATTCTATGCTGAGTGGTCGTGGGGAATGTTATTCGTCTTAAATCATCAAAATGCTAATCTCAAAACTAACGAGGAATAATGACCCACAGAAACAGAAAACATAATCAAAACAAACAGACCAACCAGGCCAGATATTTAAAACAGAGTATTCTTCCAATTTGCAGTACTTTTGTCAAAAATAATTTTATCCCATCCCTTGTTAAGAGACCCCTTCATAGGCACGCCCATGAAACAAACAGGGGCCTCAAATCAAAAGGAACCACCCAAGGTAGTCCCCATTTATTCATACAAAAGCACCATATCCTCCATGTGAATTGACAAAGCAAAAACAAATGAGAACTCGCCTGCTTACCTGGTTTTCATAGAGGAAAAGCGTGATCTCAGTTCCCCTGTGGAGTTGCTCCGCGTTATCATCCCTGCTAACGTGGAAGGAACCGTCCTCCAGTGATTCGTATTTGTACTGGCAGCCATTGTTATCCTTAGTCCTCGCAGCCACCTTGCGTACAATCCCTTTGCTGGTGTTCTGCTGCGCTTTCCTCACAATATCAGCCAGGCCTAAAACTAATGCAATAAAAGAATAGCTTGTTTCAATTACTGACAACATAATAGATTAGTTACTGAATATGTCATTTTGCAAGAATTAATGTACATTTAAATGAAGGCAGATCAATGCATTCGTCGTCACCATTTACATAAAATACTTGAAAGCAATTGTTAATGCTAAAACGTTTATTTATAAATGGTGTTTAATAACAAAATTTTTAAGGTTGTCCCTTTTACAAAAAAAAAGAGAAAGCATTCTACCCGAGTCCCCCATCATCATCACCTCTTTTTGTTTAAGGAAACACATCAAACTACACAAACCAACCTCACTGTCCTCACTTCTCAAATCTGGAAGCTGAAAACTCAAAGAATCCTCATTGTTTAATCTAGCATTGGATTTCTATTTGAGGAAAGGGGACTTCTTATCCAATTGTCCTATCTTCAATTCTTCATTGAGTAAACACAAAACAGAGATTCCCATTTCTTAACTTTTGTTATTGGTACAAATGCTAATTTGCTATGAGGTGCAAACAGTTTGTTGTGACATGATTTGGTATGCGTTTCTCTGTTAGTTTATGATGTAATTATGATTCAAGAGTTTTGATGTCCCATCTGATTCATTTGGATGTTCCAAGAAGCCTACTGCTACTCCTAGCATATGTAATGAAGCACTAGCGTATGTCCAATCTGCTCTATATTATCTTTTCCAATCGTAAAATCTTGTTTTATTTTTTAATTATTTCTAATCTTGAAGATAATTGCACTCCTGGGGATAAAACATTAGTTGTGCTTCAAGAAGATGAAGATGTAGAAGAAGAATGATGAAGTTGTCCAGTTTTTAGTTGTTAGGCTTTAAGAGTTTATTGAAATTTTGTAATAATTGTGTTATTATGGACTTATGGTTTCTTTTGAATTTTTTTATAGACATTAAAAATTATTTGACAATATTAATTTTTGTCCTCTTTTATTTGTATTTAAATTCTACATTTTGATATACTTTTAATTAGTGATAACTAGTAATCAATCATGCTAACAAATATATTTTTCTATTTTAATTTTTCAATATCCAATTTTATTTTGTTAAAAATAAATTGTAGTAATAAACTACTTTATAGGGCTAACTCATTTAAAAAAAATTCAAAATCTGAAATTTGTCAATAGGATAGCCACGAGGCTAGATAACTTATAGATGAGTTAGGGTTAATCTATAAGTGGATCGACAGATGAGTTCATTTTAAACGTTAATAAATTTTAAAATTTTTATATGTGGGTTAAGGTTAAGCTCAAGAGCTTAAACTTTTATAGTTATGGGCTTTTTCACCTATTTCCACTTAATCAGGATCAAATAGGGATGGGTCAATCCATTTGACACCTTAGTTGAAGGGAAGCGGAAGTAGAGGGATGTTGGCCGTCACGGAAGAGGTTTATTTGAACACCATGCATGTATGGTGACAGCAATGTGAAGTATTATTGTAGTGGCATTGAACCAACTGAACGTTGTTGAAACCGAAATTGAACTCTTAATTTTGTTCTAATAAGGACTATATGAAACTTGGGTCAGAGGCAAGGAATACCGTACCTTGATTCGTCATTCCAACGCCAGAGTCGATGATGGTGAATGTGTTGTGAGCCTTATTAACCTTTAATCTAATGCAAAGGTCATCAATGACTGGTGGAGCATCACCTTCCGGCGCCATTTGAATCTTGTTCAGAGACTACACAATAAGAAGCAATCATGAAAATTATAATTAGTGTGGGATTGGTCATTCAAGAAAAATATATTTCATAGTTCCTCATAATTAAAAATACAAGTTACTCTTTATTAGAATTGTAATGGATTTATTTATCCTATTTGTATTTTTTATTAGCAATCAATTTGAACTACTTTACAAATCATTAAAAATCAATGTATAAAAAAATTAATTTGTCATATAATACTCCACAAATACTAAATAGTGAGTAACTTGAACTATATTTTTACCTTTGATGGATCACAAAATGCTTTTTTAAGAACATATTTTGTTCAATATTATTTTTGTCAAGGACTAAAGTAAGATTTTATTCTAAAAACAAAAACATTTCACAATCAAAATTCAAGAAATACATATATGTATAGTATTTTCTCTACTATAATATTTAAACATCTAATTAAGTAAAAAGTATATGAGAACCAACCTCCTCAAATATTTAAATTTTATCTTCTTATTGAGAAGAAATAAGCAATAAAAAATCAAATAAGAGTGGATGATAAAATTGGATCCTTGAAGTATTTGACTTATCTACTTTCTTCTAATAATGATATATTTTCATATAAATCCTTCCAACATATAAAATTTTTTTAAAAGAAAGGGCCAAACATGGACGTGTATATATGCATGAATGTGAAAATTATAAAATTTTATACAAGCCGCCGCCCCTGTTTACCATGGCACAGGTAATTAATGAAAAAAATACATGCAGTTTCCGGTAAAAAAAAAACCTAGCATATACCATGGGCAGAGCTCCTTGTTGTGACAAGAATGGCCTGAAGAAAGGGCCATGGACACCCGAGAAGGACCAGAAACTCATTGATTACATTCAGAAACATGGTTACGGAAACTGGAGGACTCTCCCAAAGAATGCTGGTACGTCTCTTGTTTCAACATGCATCTTATGTTTGTTCCAAAACAAAAGGAAACTGCTTCTTCTTTAGGTATATCATATATATGTGTTTGTAGTTTTAACCAATGGATTATGGCCATTTATTTTTCATGGAATACAATAGGGTTGCAAAGATGTGGAAAGAGTTGCCGTCTACAGCGGACAAACTATCTCCGGCCAGAATAAAGCGAGGTCGGTTTTCATTTGAAGAAGAAGAGACAATAATTCGGCTACATAGCATTCTTGGCAACAAGTGAGCTTTTCTTTTAATTTTCTTTCTTCTTATTAATATACACAGAGTTTGAGTTCAATATATTATAATTGAAATGCTAATAGTGCTATTATTAATTATTGGATTTTTCTTTGTAGATGGTATAATATTGCATCACTATTGCCAGGAAGGACAGACAATGAAACCAAGAACTTCTGGAGCACACATATCAGAAAGAGGTTTCTGAGGATGGGAATTGATCAAGGCCACCAAAAACGTCCATTTAAAACTGAGCCAACTTCAAATCACATAAATAAATAAAAAAAATGAAAACTGATGCAACTCAAAAGGACCCAACCGGTGAAAAGTAAAAGAAAAGGTGTTGGCAATGAGCACTTACATGGGCAGCATTCTGGGTGAGACCAACAACTACAGGACGGAGGGGCATTAGGGCCATTATATTGCAGCAGACGAGTACGAGATCGCTAGAGATGAAAAGAAGGAACTGCTCTGGTAAGCTCAGTGAGACAAAGTGAAAGAGTGCTGTATGTGTTAAGCTTCCTTATTCCCACCTTGTTATATAGAATGAAGTGGTGGTTTAGGTGGGACTTTTCTCCTTGCCGTGTAACTGTATAATTCCGATTTGGGCAAATTAGTGACCTTGTATGTTAGGTCCACCTGATTGCATGAGTCATTCTTCCATCCTCAAGGAGGAAGAAATTTTTCCTCCAGCCCCTCTTTACACCACAAGATATATGGATTGTGCACTTTTAAATAGGTCCCACAATACCATCTGAAGGTCATAACACATGATGGAGGAAGAAATGCTCTTCCTCCGGGAGGATATCAGAATTTTCCCTGATTGCATAGAATCCCACCCCTTTTTTGTCTTTTTTTTTGTTTTCTTTTTCTCTATCACTTTCTCTGCTTTGAATTTTGTACAGCGCTGGAGTGCTATAGAATTCGCCACCATGGTTCCGACATGTGAACGCATCTTTACGTTTAATTATTTTTTCGGTCAACTTGGCGGTATTTTTTCCCACATGTGGTTGCGTTTGGCAAAAGAATGAACATGTAAATATTTTTTCGCTAAGTACTCTAACTGGTGTATGATGAGATATAACAAAGTCAAATGGGAATATTTTCCACGACCAACGATCAAAACATTGGAATGGATAGGGTGTTTGGTGAGGCCAGATAAGAAAAGAAAAGACTATATGATCATTAAACTCAATCATCTTTTAAAAACTGTATAATTATTAAAATAAATGATTTTTTCATATTATTGAAAAATTAATTTAAATCAATCTCCAACTTTTATCATATGGCTTAAGTAAATTTTAAATCCTTTTAAACATGGACCATTGTCTTAAGCTATTTCATGTTTTTTTCCCTTGAATTTTAATTCCCCTTTTTCAATGTTTGGTATTTTGCCTCTGCTTAGCTAAATATTGTTAAGTGAATAATGTTTATAAAGATGAAATAATTCTTGAAATATTTTTAAGGATAAAAAATAAAATTTTATGTATTTGTAAATATCAAATGCAAACTGTAAAATATTTATAAGAATCAAAATTTTAAACGGCGAACCAATAAGTTCTGTTGGATTTAGTTTTTGAGTTTTCAGATTTTGTGAATGAAAGATTGAAAATTCTAAAACTATAAATTCAGATTTTCAATATTCCTTCACAAAATCCTAAAAACTGAAAATAAAAGTCAAAATGAAATAAAGGCCTAAACATTAGAGAGGGAAAAAAAAAAGAGATCAAAATTATGAAAATATTTAGAGAGATTATAATCAAATTACCTAAGGATTAAAAATATATTCAACTCTATATTTATTAAATACAACTGATAATAAAAATTAAAGGGCCATGATATAATTAACTAATTTTAAATCTTTATAGTTACATGGTCTAGATTTTTTTTCCTTTTTTTATTTATAAGAAACCACCGCCCACTAATATGACATAAAATTGGGCAATGACACACTGTTAGACTTCACAAATGAGTCGGTACTGGCTAGTGGGAACTGTATTAGACTATTAGTGTTCTTCCAATAAGTTCAGCACTAATCAGTTTAATGGTGGCTTGATGATAATGGATTTTATTTTTGGGTAATGTGATAATGGATGTTTGGAAGTTTATTACTTGCGGTTTTAATTGCCAAAAAATTGTAAATAGGGTTCAAAAACTGAAACATGACTCTAGGCGGTTTTGAATGCCAAGAGAAAAAATAATAGCGCTCGGAGCAGAGAAAATGTCAGAAAGAAGAGAAAGGTTGGGAAAAAATAAAATAAAATAAGAGGAGTGTATGAGGATATTTTCATAGCCTTTGATTAGCTTTAATAGCGTTTTTGCTGCTTTTGACGAGGTAATAGCGTTTGTTAAGATTTGCAGTAGCTAGACAAGGGAAGAATTACGTGACAAATACGTAGAGGTAGTCATCCATCTCAAATAAAAGCATATACAATAATAGTTTTCTGACACCCGCTTATTTTAAACACTTAAACATTCTTTTTACAAAAATAACAGTATTAAAACAACATTTCCCAAGCATACATATTTAAAAGAACAATATTATTTCAATAATTAAAGTGAGCACCCCTCTCTTTCTTCTCTCCTGAGCCATCAAGCTCCGTCTCCACACAACGCTGATTCAAGAGCCCCAAATGCAGCAGCTGCAACTTGAGTAATGGCACAAGTACCCAGGCGCTCAATCATCCTCTTCCAGACTGATTTCTTGGGCTTGTTCAGGATGATGGCAATATTGTAGAAGCTCCACAGCGAGCTCGATTGGCTCGCCCCTTGCAACCATCTTTATCAGCTTCTTCACCTTTTCATTGTTTGGATTCATCTCCAGGATCCCATCTTTAATTCGACAGGGCATGTCAGCCACAAGACTTCCGGGTTCAGCCATAATGGCATCGTCAACCTTTCCCCCAAATGTGCTTTGGCGAGCATGCATAAGGTCACATTGGGATCCTTGGCCCCTGTCTCAGCCTCCCTGTTAACGTTGGCGTCCAAGGGTTATTGCCTGGCCCCAAAGCATTCGGCTTGTGGATGGCTTGCCACTCTGGAACCTCCTGTATTTCGCCCTCGTTTAGCTCTGGTTCCTTCTCAACCTTGAGGTAAATGGGATAGCCAATTGATCCACATTCCTTCTTCACAATATCCTTAATCACCTCTTCCTCCAAGTATTCCAACTGATACAGAAACCACGGCAAAATTAGTGGAATCATCAATGAGCGTACATAACGTGCAAAAAGCCTTTTCTATTAGGTGGACTCTATTCTATTCTATGCTGAGTGGTCGTGGGGAATGTTATTCGTCTTAAATCATCAAAATGCTAATCTCAAAACTAACGAGGAATAATGACCCACAGAAACAGAAAACATAATCAAAACAAACAGACCAACCAGGCCAGATATTTAAAACAGAGTATTCTTCCAATTTGCAGTACTTTTGTCAAAAATAATTTTATCCCATCCCTTGTTAAGAGACCCCTTCATAGGCACGCCCATGAAACAAACAGGGGCCTCAAATCAAAAGGAACCACCCAAGGTAGTCCCCATTTATTCATACAAAAGCACCATATCCTCCATGTGAATTGACAAAGCAAAAACAAATGAGAACTCGCCTGCTTACCTGGTTTTCATAGAGGAAAAGCGTGATCTCAGTTCCCCTGTGGAGTTGCTCCGCGTTATCATCCCTGCTAACGTGGAAGGAACCGTCCTCCAGTGATTCGTATTTGTACTGGCAGCCATTGTTATCCTTAGTCCTCGCAGCCACCATGCGTACAATCCCTTTGCTGGTGTTCTGCTGCGCTTTCCTCACAATATCAGCCAGGCCTAAAACTAATGCAATAAAAGAATAGCTTGTTTCAATTACTGACAACATAATAGATTAGTTACTGAATATTTCATTTTGCAAGAATTAATGTACATTTAAATGAAGGCAGATCAATGCATTCATCGTCACCATTTACATAAAATACTTGAAAGCAATTGTTAATGCTAAAACGTTTATTTATAAATGGTGTTTAATAACAAAATTGTTAAGGTTGACCCTTTTAAAAAAAAAGAGAGAAAGCATTCTACCCAGTACCCCATCATCATCACCTCTTTTTGTTTAAGGAAACACATCAAACTACACAAACCAACCTCACTGTCCTCACTTCTCAAATCTGGAAGCTGAAAACTCAAAGAATCCTCGTTGTTTAATCTAGCATTGGATTTCTATTTGAGGAACAGGGGGACTTCTTATCCAATTGTCCTATCTTCAATTCTTCATTGAGTAAACACAAAACAGAGATTCCCATTTCTTAACTTTTGTTATTGGTACAAATGCTAATTTGCTATGAGGTGCAAACAGTTTGTTGTGACGTGATTTGGTATGCGTTTCTCTGTTAGTTTATGATGTAATTATGATTCAAGAGATTTTGATGTCCCATCTGATTCATTTGGATGTTCCAAGAAGCCTACTGCTACTCCTAGCATATGCAATGAAGCACTAGCGTATGTCCAATCTGCTCTATATTATCTTTTCCAATCGTAAAATCTTGTTTTATTTTTTAATTATTTCTAATCTTGAAGATAATTGCACTCCTGGGGATAAAACATTAGTTGTGCTTCAAAGATGAAGATGTAGAAGAAGAATGATGAAGTTGTCCAGTTTTTAGTTGTTAGGCTTTAAGAGTTTATTGAAATTTTGTAATAATTGTGTTATTATGGACTTATGGTTTCTTTTGAATTTTTTTATAGACATTAAAAATTATTTGACAATATTAATTTTTGTCCTCTTTTATTTGTATTTAAATTCTACATTTTGATATACTTTTAATTAGTGATAACTAGTAATCAATCATGCTAACAAATATATTTTTCTATTTTAATTTTTCAATATCCAATTTTATTTTGTTAAAAATAAATTGTAGTAATAAACTACTTTATAGGGCTAACTCATTTAAAAAAAATTCAAAATCTGAAATTTGTCAATAGGATAGCCCACGTGGCTAAGATAACTTATAGATGAGTTGGGGTTAATCTATAGTGGGAACAAGATGACTAGTTCATTTTAAGCGTTAATAAATTTTAAAATTTTTATATGTGGGTTGATCTCCTCAAGAGGTATAAACTTTCTATAGTTATGGGATTTTTAGACCTATCCACTTCATCATGGTCAAATAGATGGGTCAATCCATTTGACACCTCTAAGTTGAAGGGAAGCGGAAGTAGAGGGATGTTGGCCGTCACGGAAGAGGTTTATTTGAACACCATGCATGTATGGTGACAGCAATGCGAAGTATTATTGTAGTGGCATTGAACCTACTGAACGTTGTTGAAAACGAAATTGAACTCTTAATTTTGTTCTAATAAGGACTATATGAAACTTGGGTCAGAGGCAAGGAATACCGTACCTTGATTCGTCATTCCAACGCCAGAGTCGATGATGGTGAATGTGTTGTGAGCCTTATTAACCTTTAATCTAATGCAAAGGTCATCAATGACTGGTGGAGCATCACCTTCCGGCGCCATTTGAATCTTGTTCAGAGACTACACAATAAGAAGCAATCATGAAAATTATAATTAGTGTGGGATTGGTGATTCAAGAAAAAATATATTTCATAGTTCCTCATAATTAAAAATACAAGTTACACTTTATTAGAATTGTAATGGATTTATTTATCCTGTTTGTATTTTTTATTAGCAATCAATTTGAACTACTTTACAAATCATTAAAAATCAACATATAAAAAAATCAATTTGTCATATAATACTCCGCAAATACTAAATAGTGAGTAACTTGAACTATAATTTTACATGTGATGGATCACAAAATGCCTTTTAAAAACATATTTTGTTCAATATTATTTTTGCCAAAGACCAACGTGGGGTTTTTAAAAGCAAAACCATTTCACAATCAAAATTCAAGAAATATATATATGTATAGTATTTTGTCTACTATAATATTTAAACATCTAATTAAGTAAAAAGTATATGAGAACCAACTTCCTCAAATATTTAAATTTTATCTTCTTATTGAGAAAGGAATAAGCAATAAAAAGTCAAGTAAGAGTGGATGATAAAATTGGATCCTTGAAGTATTTGACTTATCTACTTTCTTCTAATAATGGTATATTTTCATACAAATCCTTCTAACATATAAATTTTTTTGAAAAGAGAGGGCCAAACATGGATGTGTATATATGCATGTATATGAAAATTATAAAATTTTATACAAGCCGCCGCCCCTGTTTACCATGGCACCAGTAATTAATGAAAAAAATACATGTAGTTTCCGGTAAAAAAAACCTAGCATATACCATGGGCAGAGCACCTTGTTGTGACAAGAATGCCCTGAAGAAAGGGCCATGGACACCCGAGGAGGCCAGAAACTCATTGATTACATTCAGAAACATGGTTACGGAAACTGGAGGACTCTCCCAAAGAATGCTGGTATGTCTCTTGTTTCAACATGCATCTTATATTTGTTCCAAAACAAAAGGAAAATGCTTCTTCTTTAGGTATATCATATATATGTGTTTGTAGTTTGAACTAATGGATTATGGCCATTTATTTTTCATGGAATATAATAGGGTTGCAAAGATGTGGAAAGAGTTGCCGTCTACGGTGGACAAACTATCTCCGGCCAGATATAAAGCGAGGTCGGTTTTCATTTGAAGAAGAAGAGACAATAATTCAGCTACATAGCATTCTTGGCAACAAGTGAGTTTTTCTTTTAATTTTCTTTCTTCTTATGATTATACACAGAGTTTGAGTTCAATATATTATAATTGAAATGCTAATAGTGCTATTATTAATTACTGGATTTTTCTTTGCATCACCCAGGAAGGACAGACAATGAAGCCAAGAACTTCTGGCACACACATATCAGAAAGAGGCTTCTGAGGATGGGAATTGATCAAGGCCACCAAAAACGTCCATTTAAAACTGAGCCAACTTTCAAATCACATAAAAAAAAATAAATGATAACTGATCCAACTCAAAAGGACCCAACCGGTGAAAAGTAAAAGAAAAGGTGTTGGCAATGAGCACTTACATGAGCAGCATTCTCGGTGAGACCAACAACTACGATAACGAGGGGCGGAAGGGCCATTATATTGCAGCAGACGAGTATAATCTCAGTGGGACAAAGTGAAACAGTGCTGTGTTACACAACATACAAGAGTGAACTGGTGGTATAGGTGGACTTTTCTCCTACATGATTTGCCTGTGAAAATTTATAAGAGGAGATGCCTAGAAAAGTTATAAAGGACCCAGCGTCGTATATGAATGATCCTATGTATAACTGTTAATTAGAATTTTAGAAATGTGGCCTTACCTATCAGCATTTGACAAGTGTGGCCTTACCTATCAGCATCACAATATGTTGAAGAATTGGACAAGTGGGGCCTTACTGATCAGCATCACAATATGTTTAGCTAAACAGATTGGGTCCACACCCTGTAATTTGCCTTGAATTTTGTACATCGTCCGAGTGCTATAGAATCCGCCTGCATTTTGCACTTTGATCCCTTTACCTTTGGTTCCAATTGCTACCTCCTCTCAACGATCAAAACATTGGAATGGGTAGGGTGTTTGGTGAGGTGAGATAAGAAGAAAAATCTATATAATTATTAAAACTCAATGAACACCCTATGAACACCCTTATTTCTCAGATTAATTACTTGGACATTGATAACAAAGCTAATCAGTTTCAAACACGAAAAGGATCAACCAACAAAGTCTGAAGTCCTATCCAATGCCAAAATGTTTTTTTTTTTTTATCACTCTTGTGAGTACAAAGGAGACTAATAAAACTACGAGAGACAAAAGGACTAATAAAACTAAGAGAGACAAAAGGACACCCTAAGTTACTTATATCTCTGATTCTAAATAGTTCCCAAGTTTTGAGTTCTTTTAAAGTTTGTTTCTACTACAGTTCAAGCCGAAAAAAAATACAATAAGCAGTTCCAGTCCACGCAAAAATATTATCCTGAAATATATAAGTGAAAAATGGAAGACACAGAGACAACAGCATGCATTGCAATTTGCAAATAACATTTTGATAAATCACCTGATACAATTGAATGAATACTAAACACCAAGTGGAGCTTCAGATTAATTAGGTCAAGTGAAACTTAAAAGAGGTTAGAAAAAAGAGAAGCACTCTATAATACGGATAAACCTTTTATTAGTCATTGGATGATTATCATTTTTATTAAATGGTTTGTCAACAGATAATAATAGATGATTCATAATGGACTCAACATATAAACTCACTTTATAATTTGCTAAGAATATGGTACTTTGAGGTGCTGATAAAATAATTTCTAAATTCTAGACGCACATTTAGGGTGCGTTTGTTTAGATTTTGAAAAAGGTAATTATGAAAGCTAAATTTTATATATAATTAAAAAAGGTAAAAACTAATTCTTTTTAAAATTTCAATTATTTTTTAAAAATTATCTAAATATATGAAAAGTGATTTTTTTTAAAAAAAATAATTATTTATCAAAATAATTACAAATAAATGCACTCTTAGTGTAAGGGTGGTCCAAGTAGAAACCTCACAGATTGATTAGATTATGTGGAAAATGGAGATACTCGTTTTGTTGGTCTATCCTCTCTATGTCCGTAGCTTTGCGTGCATTAACACTGTGACATGCATTAATTTAACTAGCTCATCAAATTAAGCTCCTTAAAAAAACAATTGAAGACAAAATACTTAATCTGGTCTTTTAAAATATGTTTGGAAATAAATTAGTTCCTTTAAATTTTAAAATCTTAAACTGATCTCTCAAATTTCAAAAAAGAAACAACTTGATCTCTTTATACATTATATAAAACTGTATGGATGGATCAATTTATTTCCTTTAATAAAATGTTATGGACTATTTTGATACTTTTAAAATTTAAAAAATTAATTTATCTTCTCAATAAATTTTTTAGCAACTAGTTAGGATAATTAGTTTGGATAGTATGAAACAAATAATGATTTGTACATCATCATCACTTCTTTTGTTTCGACTTTTGTACATTCTCGGACCGCCTTTTATACTTTGTCCCTTTATTCTTTGAGAAATGATGGCTGTGCATCCAGCCTTATCTTTGGCTCCAACTCAGGACCAACTGCTACCTCCCGTCGACGATCAAAACATTGGAATGGGGTGTGTTTGGTGAGGCGAGATAAGAAAAGAAAAAACTATATAATTATTAAAACTCAATCATCTTTTAAAAAATGTATAATTATTAAAATAAATAATTTTTTCATATCATTGAAAAATTAATTTAAATCAATCTCAAACTTTTATCATTTGGCTTAAGTAAATTTTAAATCCTTTTAAAACATGGACCATAGTCTTAAGCCATTTCATGTTTTTTTCCCTTGAATTTTAATTCCCTGTTTTTTCAATGTTTGGTGATTTATCTACCTTATGATTATTGTCAATTAATTAACAAATTTAAATAATAATTTATATTTATAAGTATTTTAATCACAATATATATGTGTGTGTGCATAAATAACACCTAACAAATCTTATAAGTATTTGTAAATATCAAATGCAAATTGTAAAATATTTAAAGAATAAAAATATAATTTTAATACGGCGAAACCAATAACTTAACCATTAGACGGGAAAAATTAAAATTTTGAAAAATTTTTGAGAGATTAAAATAAATTTTAAGGATTATAAATATATTCAACTCTATATTTATTAAATACAACTTATAATAAAAAATTAAAGGGCCATGATAATTCTTAAATATTATAATAACATTGGAATTATTAAAGGCAAATGTTATTTCATAATAATATTGATTTTTAAAAAATTCTGCAAAAATTTTATATGTTTTGGGTTCAAAAATTTATTTCTTTTTCAAAAACATTTTCTTCCTCCAATTTATTATTTTTTCTTTCTAGAAATCAATATTTTTCCTCCGAATTCTTAGAAATGAGGAGTATCATTGCTATTTCAATATACAAAGAAAAGCGTTCTCAGAAGTCAATGAAAAACTTCAAATGTCTTTCCTTCATAGCAATAAAACTCCCAAATAAGAAGAAAATCTTCCTAAAGATGTGTTCACAAGGTTAGCTTAGAAGAAAAACAAGGGAAAATGAACTATGTGATTTAGCTGTATATCATGATCAAAAGTAGTTTTGTAACTTTGATTTGGATTACTTATTGATATTTTACATTTTTATAATTATTTTTTGAGTCTTACAATATTTTTATCGTATATTTATGTCCACTAGATTAAATACTTTAAATTTTAGTAGGAAATATTATTTACTTTTAAATAAATAACAATATACTGTGGATTTAATAGCTAAAAAATTTCGGGATGTTAAATGTTATAAGGTTTTTCAACTTATGCTTAGAGTTTATATTAAAATCTTATTTAATACAATGATATTCATATGACAAATAAATTAGTATTAGAGCAATTTTATTATTAATATTTATATCTCAAATGGGTATACTAAATACAAACAATGAATAATTATATTAAAGTTATACATTAGAAAGTCCTGATTTATCTACCTTATGATTATTGTCAATTAATTAACAAATTTAAATAATAATTTATATTTATAAGTATTTTAATCATAATATATATATATATATGTGTGTGTGTTATGGGCGAAACAACAATATATAACACCTAATTATATATCTATAGTTCAAAATTATCTCTATTAGATTAGCTATTTTAAGTTCTAATAAGAATATTATTTATCTTTTGATTAATAAAGTTACTATAAATTAGTGACTCCACAAGATAAGGGAATATAATTTTTATGACTTATGCTATAAAATCATATTGTAATTGTTTTTAAACATATCAAGCACAAGAAAATATATAGGGATCACTCTATGATATTATAATTATTTTCAGTGATTTAATATATTTTTAATATATATCATGATACTTCACATATATTACACAAGTAACTATACTAGATATTTGTTTTAATAAATTATTTGAACAATAAAATGATATAAAATTAATAAATTCTGAAATAATTCAATTTTTAATATATTTTTATTTAATCAATTTCTCGCTCCAGCGCATTGCATGGGTAATAAACTAGTTAATAGATTATATGAAAAAAAAAATCATACAATTAATACTGAACTAATGGAGTAAATAATTGTGAACCAAAACAAATGGAGTAAATAATTATTATATCTTTCTAATGAGTTGTAAATCAATTGGTATCTCCTTTAAGCCTTTATAATATTACGTTAGGCAGTCTTATAAATAGTGGGCAAAAACAAGGTTTTGGCGTCACAACAGCAGCGAATGAAAGTCAAATTATCATTTTAAACGTGAAGGGCTTCTCTGTTTTGGTCCTTTTCTTCATGTCTCTCCTAATTTCTTCTCTTTTTTCTGTCTCTTTTTTTTTTAAATTAAAGTTTCTTATCTTCTCTTTCATGTCATTGTTCTTTCCTTGCAATTCCTGCATTCATAAGTGTCAAAATAACTCCATCTGTATTGTTTGAATTTTTTGTGAACTCTAGATTAACAACTTGCTATATAGATACAATAATCTATTTATTTATATTATTATGTTTTTAATCATATTGATGTTCTTATACGTAAACTTAGGGTGCGTTTGTTTAGATTTTTTAAAAATAATAATAAAATTTAAATTTTGAGTGAATTTATTTCATATATTTTAGAAAAAATATAAAACTTAAATTTATATGTATAATTGAAAAGCTGTTTTTTTTTTCAGATTCTAATTATACTGTAAAAAATATCTAAATGTACAAAAATTATTTTCAGATGAAAAAATTTATTTTCATCCAAAAGACTTATCCAAACACCCCCTTATACACTTTTTTTCATCTGAAAAATCTCATCCAAATGCCCCTATAGCATTTAACGAACTTGATATCTTAAATATCACAAACACATCTACCCTAATATTTGCCGTGTTTATGAGAGAAAATATGGTATTTTTAGGAGTTTATTGATTGATTTATTTATTTATTTATATATTTTGAAGGGATGACAAGAGGGACAACTTGGGAGCTGTATGCGACCCGAGAACCTCCAATTATCCGCATTTGGTATTTGCAAGAATGAGGAGTGTAAGAAAATGCAAAGTGAATATGGCTGTCACCACATATTTTAAAAATGCCAATGAAAAATGAATAATAATTTTAAAATAAATAGGATTCATCATCAATTTTAATTCTTTTAAATTTAAAGCATTTGATTTGATGAACCTTTCTTGATAAAGCTTTTTTCCAATAGTCTTATTATGATTGAGAAGGTGGAAACTTGCCTACAACTAAAAGGTTAATACATATGTTATAAAATACGATTCCCTGAAACTGATTATGCAAATTAATTTATAACTTCAAATGATATTTATTTTCCCAAAAAAAATATATATATAACAAATTACATATTTACAAAGAGATAAAGCTAAAATTAAAAAAAAATAAAGAACAAATTTTATGAAAAAGATTTTGGCTTGATAGTTGTTGCTATCCAACGGTGATAATTCTTGTCCAATAAGGAATTCAAGAAGGCAATCTTGTATAGAAAATGATTATGTGTTGATGGATTTTAATTATGAAATAGAAATGTGTTGATTATGGAAAAAAAAAAATTGTGAAATTGTTTGAAAGACAAAGTCAAGCTTTTCACAGAATTTAAGTTAGGTTTTCCTTGATAAATAAAACCAATTCAATAGTATATGAAGAGGCTAAAGGTCTAGAAGACAACTATTAATTGTTAAATGAATAAAAAAAATATTTTTATTTTATAGTTTTCTATTTTTTATTTATTTATTTTTTTGAATAGTCCTAAAAATTAAGCAAAATCTACACCTAAAAAAAGGAAGCAGTACAAAAATCCTAAGATGCTACAGAAAAAAAAAGCAACCCAAACAAAGAAAAATAAAAACAAATGACTAACAGACTCAGACTCTTAAACCCACTAGACAAACAAAAAGAAAGGCCCAGATTCCTAGACTCAAAATAGAAGAAAAACGACCCAACAATAAAGACTCAACACAAGCTTTGACCCAAAAAAGATTTGGTTACCCTAGTATATGTTGAGACTTGGAACATAATAGAGGGAATAGGGAATGTGGTGGTGGCGGTATTCTCAGCAGAGGAAAGGAGGCGGCGGACCTTAGCAGCAGCTTGGCGATGAGGATGAGGAGGTGCGATTGGCGCGCTACTCGCGAAGGGAGGGTGACTGGTTTCGCGGTGCTACAAGGGAGGTGCTGGCTTCGCAGCGGCGGTTTTTGTGGAGGGAGAGGAAAGCTTCTCGGCAGCGGCTTGGCACAGGGGGGCGGTTCGACGTGGATTGTGGGCGGTTAAGGCGCAGAGATGGGGGCGCGGTCTCATGGCTACTGGTTACGGCCAGGTCCAATGGGCTCTGCGGCTGCTGCTTCGCGGCGGCACGCTGATCATAAGCGGAGTCACGAGCGGCATACCGCACAGGTGTGGTCGCGATCTCGTGCGGCTGTTATCTGGTGTTCATAGCGGACTCCACTGCTACGGGCTTCACGGTGGGGGCGGTGGTGATGTTGGGTAGTGGGGGTAATTTGTGGTATGGTTGAATTTGCTAGCTAACTGTCTACCCAAGCCTCTAATCGTTATGGTATTTCTGTGTATGTTGTTTGCTGATCTTTCCTTCTTGTATGTCTTTGTATGTTGCTGATTTCTCTCTTTTGTTGCTTGCTGACTTTTCCTCTTGTATGTCTCTGTATTTTGCTGATTTCCCTCTCTTGTTGCTAAAGATCTCTCTATTATTGCTTGAGTTCTCTGTCAATCTCTGTCTATGCTTTTTTTGCTGATCTTCTTTTATATCTTGCCGACCCTGAGTTGATTTCGCTCTGTATTTATACACGTTTGCCTTTAATTGTTATGATCCTTGACTGATTTTGCTCACAATTGTGATTCAGATTTTTTTCAATTTATTGTGATCCTCGCTGATGAGTGGGTTTTGATTAAGAATTAAAATTTGATTTTAATAATAATTGCACAATTATACTAAATCTCCCTAATCCCCCTATATGATTTCAGTCAGAATTAAGTATCCTATTTGCTTTCATGAGCCCACAAGCGCAGGTTCAAGGAGGAAAAGAACGGACTGGCCTTGATTCTTTTACATTTTATTTTTAATCTTTTCAATGGCCCACAAAATAACTAAACAGGTAGCTAAGGTGAGATGGGTTGGGGACACTGAACTTAAAGAAGAGGGTTGGGCTAAATAATGAAATGAAATAAAAATAAAATAAAAATAACAGATAAAATAAAATTTAAAAAAGAAAAAAGAAGAAGAAAAGATTCGAAAAAATATGGTGTTAAAAATCCTCACTGCACTGGTAGGGACACTTGTGTTTGTTGCAATGCATCATAGATGAAGAAGATGAGGATTTATTCGCATTGATTATTGTATTGAAAAATCCCTTTATATAAATGAATGTTTAATCTGCTATGTGATCATTGAGTGAGATGTGACAATTAATGATTAAATTTTTTTTTATTTATTTAAGGAGTTACTATTGTCACTCCTACTTCTTCAGTATCTTTTCAATTTCTTTAAAATATCCTTTCTTTTATTTGTCAATCAATCAACACACTTAAGTACTTATTATAATAGGTTCATTTGAACTGTTTAAAATAATTTATTTTCATCAATTTATCATTTCTATATAAAACTAATGTGCAAATACAACTATGGATGTAAATATTGAGTTATCTTTTCAAATTTTTATCAATATAATAACTATCTAAATAATATAATAATGCAATAACGTTAAACAAAGTAAAAAGTAGTGTATACTGTAAAATATGACACATAAATCCATTGTTTTGTTTAAAGTGAATATTTCAAATATGACACATGTATATAATACTATATGACACATATATAAAATACGACACATTCATAAACTTTTTAAAAGGTTATGTTATTTCTACTTTTATTTCTATACTTTTTCAATATTTTTGTAAAAAAAATTAATCTGCTTTTTTTGCATCAAATATGCTCAATATATTTCTTCTCATAAAATTGAGAAGTTTTTATTTGAGTCAATAAAATATTTTCTCAATCAATTTTTAAAAAATGGCCAAGAAATGATAAGAAAAAGGGTATTTTAGAAAAAATAAAAAATAATAATTAAATGAAAGTGATAATAGCAATAACCGTTCTCGTTTATTTATTTTTGGAAAGTATGGCTTTAACTAGCTTTTCTAAGCGACAAATTTACTGTCGCTTAACCACAAGCTGATGCACAAGCAACCTCGTCTAGGATTTCATAAACCTGACACAAAATAATAATACAATGGAAAGCTGAAAAATGTCCTCAGCTATCACTTTTATTTATTCTAGGGGAATCTAAACTATCTATGATAAAAAAGAAATAACAGTGATTAATCTCCTTAAAATATAGAATTATAGGTTTTGCCTTTGATAACGAACTCTACAATACAAGGAATGAAACTCACTTTTATTATTATGATTATTATTATTATTATTATTATTGTTGTATAATGATTATAATTATTAGATATATAATTCAGATATCTTATTTCTAATTATTATCCTCATAATTAATAACTAATAACAATTTAACCATTATTAATTAATATAAATAATTATTAATTCATATCAATAATTAATTTTGTATAATAATTAACATTATTATATTTAAGTTAAATTCTTATAATAATACATTATTATTATTATTATTAAAACACAAACATACCTAGTAATATTTTTGATACACCAAACATGGTAATATAAATTGTCAATTAACCTGTACACCAAATGCTGTATTGTACATTACTAGTAATTTAAAAGGTGCAATCTTTGTTATAATTTAGATTACTAGTAATCTTGCAAAGCAATCAAACACCACCTAAAAGTAAAAAAGAAAATATATAGTAAAAGATTAAACGAGTTTTTTTTTTTTGTATTAAGAAAAAGCTACACCAACAACAACAACAAAGTTTTATTTCACTAAATGGGGTTGGCCACATAAATCAAATGATACTATAAGCTCTATCGTATATTATGTTTATATTAAATCCATTAATCTTTAAATTTCTTCTAATTATTTCCCCTATAATTTTTTCCTTGATAAGAAAAAACTAGTGGTTGAAAAATTGCAAGAAATATTTTCATTTTCATTTTCTTTTTTCGGTCTAAAATGCATTTTACAAGTGTTTTAGGCCAGAAAGTTCCCCTGGATTTGGTATTGCTGTATTCAACAAGAGCAAGGGGCGTCAACACATAGGCTGTGACCCTCGTATGACCAAAGAAAAGGGGCTTTCATCATAGATGCATTATACCACAGGAAGAACGGCCCAACTTGAAATTCAGATCCATGTGTCCCTGGTAGGGACACTTGTTATGTTGCATTGAAAAAGGTTGAGAAACTAGAGAATTTATTTGCATCCCATTTAACTTAGGGGTAATTGTTGTAGTGAAGAACTCCTTTTTAATAGAAAAAGTAAGAGTTTAATTAATCTTATATGTGATCATTGAGTTGTGTGGCAACGGCAAATAATGAATTAGCTTTCTAAACGGCAAATTAACAGCTTAACTACAGGACCTTAAGGACTAGCCCAACATATGGATTGTTGCCTCCTCTTTTTCCATTTTTTCCGGAAAATATTTTTTCTATTCGTAAACCAAACACAAACACAAGAACCTTGCATTCACCCTTTAGATTTCTAGGAATATAAACACATTTCCCGAACTATGCGCCCCGATAGCTTATTTACCAGCCTATGCCTGTTGCCGGCACTTGCAAACTGAAGTAGCATTTAACCTAGCTTGCACAGTTGCATGTAATTGAAAACCAAAAATGAAAAAATTATAGATCAACTTGACATGTAGAACATATTAAAAAAACATGATGAGGAATTAAGATATTTTCAGTTTCCAAGGACGTATTATCCTCACCATGGGAAATCGTTTGGTTATTTCTTAAATTTTCCACATCAAAAAAGGAATTGCATTAATCATTCATCAATAAGCAAACTATTATGTTCATTTTGGAATAAACAAAAATCAATTACATTTTGGAATAATAAACAAGCTGCACTTCATTAAAGTAACTACACATAAGTAGCATGAGTCATGTTTGAAGGAAGATAGACATAGATACCTTGTACATTTTTCTTTCCTACTATCAGGTCAGCATTTTACAAGTGTCAGAATACCCACAAGGTGGTTCTAACCTAAGTGCCACAAGTTAGACAAACCAGAACCCGCAAGACCTACAACCAGAGTTTCCACTCCCAAAATAAAAAGCTGTCCCTATTACATCTTCATTCTGCTAATAACTTGTCAACATGAACTGAGAACACAGATCTAATCAGTCAAATTGTAGAACCATATCAACAACATAAGGTCAAATCAGCTGGTACTGTACTGGTACTAACACCACGAAATCTGTGATTGAAACCAAAAGCATTCAATATTCATCAAGTTCTGTGCATACATATCATTTGTGTAAGCAAAAACGGAATCTGTCAAGCTGTAAAACAAATTATCAAGTCCTAACTAAAATAAGTCATTTGTTTCATTCATACATTACAGTCGTGGATAGTACTATATATCAAACTGTTAAATTATGTGTGCCCTGACACATAGTAATATATCAATTGTTGACTTTTTTAGTATTATATATCATAATGTTAAATCATATTTTGAATAGTTAATATGTTGCCACATATAGGATTCACCATGAACCCAAGTCTATACTAACATCACTCCATATAAAAGGCAGCACACAAGTCCGTGATTCATCGGATAGAATCACCTCATGCACCCAGAAATCCAAACTAAGCTAATTATATTGGTTTGGATTGGTTCAAATTATTGAATCATTTCAAATCAAAACCAAACCCATAACTATTTAGTTCAGCTCTGAGATTTATGATTTGTCAACTATCTTTTTTTAATTTATTTTTAAGTTATTAAAGTTGTAAACTTTCATACAAAGATCACTCTTAAATCTTAATCTTCTTTTTTCTCATTCATATAAGACATTCACCACCCTAGACCATTATTACCATTATTAAGTGTCATGTGACCTAGTCTTCCATCTTGCATTGGTGACATTTGTGATACAAACAAATGTTTTGACCCAATGATCCAAACCAAACTAATGCAATCTTGGTCAGATCGGATTGGTTCAGATTTGCTAAATATTTTTAAAATAAAATAAAAAGCAAACAAACCCAGTTAAATTAGATCAGATAGGATTTTTTTTTTTTAACCTCAAATCCCATACCAAACTTACCCATGAACACCCTTATTTCTCAGATTAATTACTTGGACATTGATAAGCTAATCAGTTTCAAACATGAAAAGGATCAACCAACAAAGTCTGAAGTCCTATCCAATGCCAAAAAAGGTTTTTTTTTTTTTAATCACTCTTGTGAGTACAAAGGAGACTAATAAAACTACGAGAGACAAAAGGACACCCTAAGTTACTTATATCTCTGATTCTAAATAGTTCTCCAAGTTTCAGTTCCTTTTAAAATTTGTTTCTACTATAGTTCAAGCCGTAAAAAATACAATAAGCAGTTCCAGTCCACGCAAAAAATATTATCATTAAATATAAGTGAAAAATGGAAGACTCAAGAGACAACAACATGCATTGCAATTTGTAATTAACATTTTGATAAATCACCTGATACAATTGAATGAATACTAAACACCAAGTGTAGCTTCAGATTAATGTCATGTGAAACTTAAAAGAGGTTAGAAAAAAGAGAAGCCCATTATGCTTTGTAACACAAAAAATGTTTAAACTCTACTGACCAGAAAATGTTGTCAGCATCATGATCTCCTAAAAATATGATGACGGCCCAAAACTTCAGGTATCCCCATTGCTGAAATGCTTTCACAACCAAAGAGCTCCTGAAGCTTTGCATCACACACTATTGCCATAGGATTCCCAGGATCCTAGAAATGTATTGAATGGTTGTGAAAGTCAACAAGTTATGTCCCAACAAAGTTCACCATGCATACATAAATTTTCATTTATATAATCATATCGTTGAACTTTTTTCCCTAAACTTAATTTGCGGAATTCAAGCTAATTTGCATCTTCTTCTTCTTCCTTTTATACTCATAGTTGCCTCCAATAATCCATTGGCATAAAAGCTTCAACACCTATGTGCTTGTACTCAATGTTAAAACATAGTAACTTACTAAGTGTCTAATACTAGACTGACCATAAGATTAACAATCCAAGCTTTGATCCTAGATTTAATCATACTCAGTAAAATAGAAAATAATTATAAAATAAGATGTAGCAGAATACTATCAATTAAAGTAAATGCAAAAAGAGAAAAAACTCATACATGAAAATGACTAGGCAGTTAAAGAGAGGTAGAGCTAAAAGAAGACAAAGCACGAACTATGATAGACCTTAATAGTTAACAAATCAGCATCCGCTAGCAGAATTACAAAGTCGATCAAGGATCAACAATTATCACTCTCAAGACGATACTTAAATTGAATGCAGTAACACAGCGCACAGTATAAATTTTAGATCTCAATGCTTACCTCTAGCTGGTTGACCTTTATGTACTCCCAGATACGTCTCAGGACCTCTGACTGTAGCATCTCCCTCCCAGCAATGCCAAAAAAGTTTGCAAGTGCATCAGATATCATTACAGAAGGGGCAGGTTCAGCACTTATTGTTCCTGACTCCACCTCTACCTTCAGCTTCTTAGGAACTGGCTGTTCTGAAAGTACCAAAACATGAAGAATTCAAACAACGCATTGAACCACAATTTCCCAAAAAATATCACCATAACCCAGATACCTACTGGTTGGTTCGAGTGGGATTATGTGTTTACGAGCAACTTATTCATCTTGAACATATCAGTACAATCTGTCTCAAATACCACGCGCAGCTCATCATTGCATATTATTTTCCTTTTGTTGCTAGGATCTTGGAGATTGTTTTTCCTTATGTAAGCCCACAGTTGCTTCACAATCTAAACCACAGTCATTCCACATGTTAGAAATGTTGCTGAAAGCTTTAACAAAATATACAAAGTGAATGACAAAATTCAACAATAATAGTACAAACCTCGGTCCTTGGCAATGCCGGCTGGCCAACAATGACCTGAAGTTCAGGTGAAACCCCACAAAGCTTGTTGAGACCACCAGGGCCACCTCTTCTCTTCGCCTTAGTCTGAGTACTGTGAGACAGAAGAAGAATGCCATTACTCAACAGCCATTAAGCAAATGCCAAAAGGAATCTCCATTGGCAGATACAACATGGTGTTTAATATTCAAAACAAATATTTCTCATCATACACAGACTCGGCGTACCAACTGAGAAAAAGAAAAATTGTGAAAGGCATTGAACCTTATTATACCATGGTGATCCTGGGTAAGAACTATGCATTGCCAACACAATGCATCTGTTGTTCAAGTTGATTTTTAGCATATCAAGACTAAAACTAAGGAACCAAGTTCATAAAGATTAGAACTCTCAAAGTACCTCACAATTTCTCCCATCCCCTTTTCTCTTATTTTTATTCCCTAATCACCCAATTACAAGAAAAACAAAATTCGAGCTTTCAAAATCTCTCATTTCCAACAACTAAACTAGCTACGAGCAGAAAAAACCCGCTGTCCAGCCAGCATTAACCAAAATTCCCTTTTCCCCCTATTTCAATTTCTACACTTTCCAAACTCCTCAAGATACACTAGAATAGTGAATAACAAAGGGTCTGTTCGGTTTCCATTTTCCGTTTCTCCTGTTTTCGGGATTTCGCGAAGAACACAGCTAAAACAACAAAATTCTGTTTCCTTGTTTCATTGCATGCTTTGACTATTTCCCCCACAAAACCGCAAAAACAGGAAAGGCAGAAAATGAAAAGCCCTAAAAACAAACTAAAATAAAACCTTGAAACCCTACCTTTCCCTTGTTACCTCGTTGCCAGGAATAGCAGCAGGAGCAGCAGGCAGGCGGAGGACCTTCAGGTCGGCCTTAACCGGCGGCGGTGGCGGCACGGGGTTGGAAGGGAAGGTGCGAAAGGCGGAGGAGGAGAGTGCGGCGGCAGGAGGAGGAGGAGGGGCAGTGTGGAAATTAGGGTTTTGTGGAAGGGCAAAGTGGTCTTTATGCGGTTGGTGTTGTTGTTGAGAGGGGAGTTGTTGTGGCGGTTTTGGTGGTGAGGAGAGGAGGAGGTTGATCTGTTGTGTGATGAAGTCGAGCTTGGGAGTGAGGTCGTGGACACCGAGCTTTGCTTGAAGCTGCTCCAGCACTTGGTTCAGCGTCATCACTGGCCTCCGTGCTCCTGTTCCTCTGCTGCGCTGGTTCCATTCGCTCAACATAGACCTCACCGCTTCCGATATCTCTTCATCTGTTACCATCTCTTCCTTCTTCCTCTTTATTCTCTCTGCTTCTTTTTTCTGTTCTCGTTTTTTAAACTCAAGTTAACCAACTTCTCTCTCTCTCTCTCTCTCTCTCTCTCTTGTGGATGTGGTTGTGTGTGAGCTCCTTGTTCTCTCTCTCTCTCTCTTCGCTTTTTCTTTCTCTCTCTCCTGACTCTTCGTTTTAAAAACAGAAAAATAAAAATAAAAAATAGAAATTGACGGAAGACACTTGTAAACTCTTGGAGTGAGTATGTTTTACTTCATCCATATGAATGAATTTTAACCATTTGATACAGAAAAAACTAAAGAGGAAATACGTTAATAAATTATAAGAACGGTTTAGATGCGATGTGGAGTAAGAGTTCTATTTTTACATGAGCACTGTACAAACACTTGACAGTGATACAATGGGCGTTGGAGTTTCAAACTTTCTACGGCAGGTTGCCACGAGTTATGTGAGGGTGTGTGGTACAGGTGTTCCAAGTCCGGCCACTTTGAAATTTATCAAGACGGATTTGATTTTAAAAATTAATTTGATATACTTTTTAGGTTAGGTTAAGGGTCATATTTTGAATTAACTCAATTTAATTAAAGTCAAATAAGTCTTATAAATATATATATTTTTATAATAATTAATAATAAATTATAAAATTTTATAGTTTAATTAATATATTTTATTATAAATTGATGTTATTTTTATATTAATATGATTTGTTTTAAAATATATATAACAAAATATCTCTTAAATTTCCTTTTACTTGTAAAATTTCATAATTTTAATATGTATAATATTCAAATCACATATGTTGTTTGAAGGTTAATTGACTTTTAACCCAATAACATTGGTCATTATTGAATTGGTTGGGTTTAAAAATTAATCAAATTTAAAAATCGAGTAGGTTAAGTTTAATCAACCCGGCTCATATACACCTAAGGGTGTGGTATAGGTTGAAAAAAACACGAGAAAGTGGATTGAATCGTGTTTTAACTTCTTTGAGATTTTGAAAAACTAAACAAAGTCTATCAGTTTTTACTTGAAGGCGAAAATCTTTGTTAGTAAAGTTTAGAAAATAACTTTTTGAACTAAATGAAAACTCAGAAATTATTTAAAGAACGTTTTCATAAATGTATAGTACAGTGAATCACAAATGTTGAATATAAACGAGATAAGGAGAGATAGAGAGATACTTCACAATAATTTTTATCCTGGTTCGTCAACCATGCCTACATCAGTTTCAATAACTTGTTGAGTTTCACTAATCAACCATTTCTCAACCCAAAGAAAATAAGATAATCATTAAATAGCCTTCTCAAACTATATCCGTGAGTAGTAGTTCAAATTTACTCTACTTCAGTAGTTTTTTTACTAACTTCTTCAAGCTAACATCACAATAATCACTATTGGAGCAGGATACAATGAGTTTGCTTTGGTTGGTACACTTCAACTAAGATACACTCAAGTTTTCTGAGAATGAAACGGTGTATAACTGAAAACTTAAATGACTTATTTTAAAAACTCTTCCTAAGAAGAAGATGTTATCTAATGAAAACTAGAAAGAAGATTTTTTCCAGAAATTTATTACAAGATGTAATAGTCTTTTCAAAAGAAGAAAGGGTTTGGCGTTTAAACGTTCTTGCTAGTGTATTTTGCAAAAGTCTCCAAAAGTCTATTCTTGTATGTGGATGACATCCTTTTATGCTTGATATTCAAATAAGACCGTTGCCCTTTGATCTTTCTTCCTCTTGACGCGTGTGATCTCCCTTTTGTGTCTTGGAAAAGGCCATCTAGAAGACTAGCTAGTTTGTCAGAGCCACTTTAGGTGCAGAGACCGTTGTCAAATATAGTTTCTGAATGAAGCTTCAAAAATTACTTTTTACTTTATGGACATAATTTCTAAACTTTTTCTTCTAGAAGATGGGATAATTGACCAAGTGTAAAAGTAATATGTCACTATCACCCTTTTGGGAGTTGACTTAATTTGAGTTTAAATTTTCCTTCCTTTCTCCAAATGTGCACGAACTGAATACACATGCTTTTTGATGTGTTTTCTCAGTTTTTATCTTTTCATTTATCTTCTTTGCTTTAGTCTAATCTTGATAATGATCTTTTCATTGTGATTGATGACTATGATCATGACTTGCTTTAAGAAAAGATTATCTTCTTCATTAAGTAACATTTTCTGAATACGTGAATCATTTTTTGAAGATCTGAACTTGGTTTCTGATGCTTGAAATTCCTTTCTTGTGTATCTATCATACTTAAGTTCATTTTTAGAACCATTTTTCACATCATTAGAGTTTTGAACCTCTTTGAATGAGATTATAATCATGTCAAAACATGACATAGTGAAAAATATCATGTTGATTGAACTTGTATGTTTATAAGAATGATCCTATTAAATACTATAGAAACTCAAGTAAAATGTTAGTTTATTCTTCAAAATATTTTAATAAAATTTACTTTGTTGTCACTCAAAACTCAAGCATTAAAGCTTTCTGAAAACTCGGAGCTAACATGTGGTTCACAAAATATTTTAACATTTTCAATAATCTAATGATAGAAATAGAAGATTTTCATATTTGGTTCGTGGACAAAAAAAATATTATTAGGAAAATTATACTCCTGGGAATGAAAATTATGTCAATTTTATTCTCGTTCTCTCTTAGGAGAATGTTGGATTCTTGTTAGAAGGAAATGTTTCAAAAAATAAAAAGACTAATAGCATGTTTGGATATGCCAAATTTCGGTGTTAGGTGAAAACAAGTGGTTTGAAAAAAAATTATACTGTTTGTTTTGGTATTTTACTTCTAGAAGAAATGACTCACGTTAGGTAAAAATAATTTAAGTGGAATAATTTAAGTGGAAGTAAAAAATATTAATTTTTACTTTTCTATCTCACATCAACTATTCTAAACTCGCTTTTATAACATCATTCCCAAATAGAAATTAATTCTTTTAAAATCAATTTTCTCAACATCAATTATTTTAAAAGTAACTCTATCAAAATCTAAACCAAGCGGACCCTAAATTGTTTACAAACACTAAAGTATGAACAATTAACACAACCATCAAACCAATGCTACCCGACTTCAGGCCACCTCTAGCAAAGGTATCCACCATCGATCAAGCTGGATCACCATTAGCGAATATTGAACTACCACCACCTAATGTCGCATTATTGCTGATCAGATGGACCATAAGTGACCAATACCAAACCACTATCATGTAGGTTAAAAAGTGCACAAGAAGGGGTTGAAGCGTGCTTCACTTTCTTTCCTTTTTCGTTTTGAAAACTAAAATAAATACTATCAAGAGAAAACTTGAAGTGCAGGAGAAGTATTGTTAGTAAGTGTTAGAAAGGTACTTTCTAAACTTAAAAAAAAGATATAAAAATTGATATAAAATGATTTTTAGAAAAGCTTTGATAATAAACACAAAACAGAAAATAAATGATGTTCAAGGGAAGGAGAGATCCTCACAAGAGATTTATACTGGTTCGGTCAACCTACCTACATCCAATTCTCAACAACATGTTGAGTTCCATTAATCAACTCTTTCTCAACCCCGAAAGTCAGATAGTTTTCAGTAGCCTTTTCAAGCTATTTCACGTGACTAGTAGCTCACTTTATTGCCACTCCCAAGTAGTCTTTAACTAGTCTCTTCAAGCTACCTCATAATGATCACTCCTGGATCAGGGTACAATGATTTTTGTGGTTTAATTCACTCCAACTATCAAACACTCAAGTTTTCTTAAGATAAAATAGTGTACGAGTTGAAAACTTGGGTGACTTCTTTCTAAGTATTCTTCCTGGAAGAAAGTATTATCTAATAAGAACTTAGAAAAAGATTTTTATAAGAAGATTTAAGACTTTATAGAAGATGAAAAGAGAGTTTAATGTTCTTGAGAGCTTTTCAAAAAATGATACAATCCAAAAATCTTGAGTTGTAAACACATATCTCCTTTTATACTTGATCTCTCATAAATGATCATTGCCATTTATCTATTTTCTTAGTGACATGTGTTGATATGCTTTTTGTGTCTTGGAAATACAGTTTACAAGAGTAGCTGACGTGTAGATCCACTTTTGCAATTCAGAGACTATTGTCTAATAGAGGTTTTTGAGTCCATCTTCAGAAACTATTTTTTGCTTTTTTAATGAGATTTTTGAACTTTTTCTTCTAGAAGCTGGAACGGTTGATCATTGATTGGGTTTGACTTTAATTTGAATTTTAAATTTTCCCTCTCATTTCTATAAAGTGCACCATTTACAATAAACATGTTTTAAGCGTTGTTTCAGTTTATGGACTTTCCTTTTGATCTTCTAGTTTTCAATCAGAGTTTGTTGTAAAGGAAACATTACGATCATGATTATTGAAGATTGTAACCACTTATTGCTTCATAGATGAATTTAAATCTTCACTTGAATGTCACTTTCTGAAGTCGTGGGATACTTTATGAAGATCTGTACCTTGATTTATTGTTCTTGAAAATTTCTTTCATGCGTTGAGCATAATAACGTCCATTTCAAGGATTATTTTTCATTGCCTTTTAGTTCCAAATCTCTTTGAATGAGATTAATTATGTTTGCAAATGTCATTGTGAAAATAACCTTGTTTGAGGGACTTGTATGCTAACGAAATAGTCTTTGTTTAGTACTCAAGAAACTCAAGTGGAAGATTAGTCCTTTGAGAAAATATTTTCATAAAATTGGTTTTGTTGTCACTCAAAACATTAAACACCAATACTTTTTAAGGGTTCTGGAGCTAACATATCAGTCAACACCATTTTGTCATGGGTATTTGGGGAAAATATATCATATTTTTAGGAATGTCGTTGGTATTCAATTTGCATACCAAACCCCTTTATACTACATTCCAGGAAAACTATACTTAGGTAAAACATTCTGGAATAGTATTCGCAAGAATGAAAGATCATTTTGCGAACCACATGATTTTTTAAGGTATGTTGGTTGGTGAATGAAAATAGAGGTAAAAATTGCATGAGTGAACTCAAAATGTTATTTTATACTTCAAGCTCATTCATGTAATTTTTATCTCCACTTTATCTCTTAACCATTTGGTTTTGGGGTAAAAATATGATGAGAATTTTCATGGATAAACTTAATATGTAAAATTATACATAAAGTTCTTTCATGAAAATTTACCTTGATTTTTTCACTAACTAAACGCACTCTAAAAGAAGAAAAAAATCTTTCATTGTAGAGTATTTATTAGAGTTTAATTTTAATACATTGATATTGTGAAAAAATTTTACACTATCATGCAATCATGTGATTCCATTTATAAGACATTTTAAGATAATAGGTTGTTAAATATTACTTTTTTTAGTGATATGGTAATATATAGTTGGACATATGTGTGATTTTTTACATTGATAGTGTATACAAATTATGAAATAAATCATACGATAACATTTATATTCTAAATATGGTCCCATGCATCTTGATAAACATAGGTTTTCATGCTAAGCTAACATATTTCCTAATCCTTGCAAAAATACATATATATCTTGGTTCATGTCGAAACTTAAGTATAAATTCTCTAACCATATCATGTGCTAGAAATTAATTATAGAATTACCAAAATAAGGTCATGAAATCAAACTCACTCACTTGGAGGGTAGACTATGAAGCGCCAACACCATGGGAGCTTTGAAGATGAGGGATGACGCCAATGTTTGACGTTCTAACCATAAAACTCATAAGAAATCTATGGGCATTACTAGATTACTCTAAGATAACCGTAACAACATTAGGGAGCACCCACTTGATAACAATGAGAGAAATAATGTTACCCATATCAAGAACACGAAGAGTGGAGGGAGGAATGACATAATCTAACAACATTTACTCATCTTAAAGCTTAGAGGATGAAGATTTGGGGTTGGATATAAGAGAAAGGGAGAAAAAAGGGTTAGAAGGGTAAGGGTTTAGTTCTCTTCTGAATGAATGGGGAGTCCGAGCATTAGGGTTTTTAATAGGGTGGGCTTATTAAACCAAAAGCTGTGTCATTTTTTATCCTGTGTTGTCATTGGGTGCTGTTCAGCGAGTAAAGCTTGTTGAAGTGAGCCTCCGAAACGCACCATCGCTGAGTATATCTCGCTTTAGTGAGCCTAAATGGCCAAACTAGGATAGAAAGGCTTCTCGTTCGCAGCAAACCTGTTATGTATAATTCTCTAGAACTAGAGCTGCAACATGGTTTCTGAAATCCTGGGCCTTCTGGATTACATGGATGGGTCCTGGGAACTCTAGGGTTGTATGAAACTTATCTACGTACACGTGTACACATGATATTACAATGAATGTGGAAAAGAAATTGAATATGAAAGTTGAAGGCATAGGACAATTCTCCTAAAGCTCCATAATGGTAAGGTTTTAAATATTCCTACTATGAGATACACGCTATAACATCCCAATTTTTCCCCTCATGCTAAGTACTCATTTTAAATGAGTGGTTAGAAGTTTTTATGCGAAAAGACCTTTTTTCTAAGAAAAAGGGCAAAATGGTTATTTTGTCATCGAAGGACAAATTATAAGGATATAACATCCTTATAACACCCTCATGCTAAGTATTCATTTTAAATGAGTAGTTAGAAGTATTTGCGCAAAAATGATATTTTTTTAAGAAAAAAGGCAAAACGAGAGAATTATAAAAAATACATGAAGATAAAGTGAAATAAGATATTTATTGTGAAAAATGTTTAACAACATCAATTGGATAATTTTATAAAGTTTATTTAGTAGATTTTCTCAAATGGGCGACTTTTGCAAAAATGGATCGAATGGGGCATTTCCATCTTTTCACACTCATAGACTAGGCCAGCCCATCTGATCAAAAACCAAAACACAAACCAGATGAGGTTGTGCATGGCCGGCCAAGGCTTGGGAAAAGGAGGGGGTAAGGTTGCTTTTTCAAAGCTCGGAAAAGTGGATTTGTGTGCTTCCAAGGCGTAGCAATTACCAAGCCTTGACTTCCCCTTTATTTAAGCAAGCTATCCTCTCTCTCTTTTCCCCACTTCTCCGCAGCCTTCTCCCTTTCCCCACACTCTCAATTGTTTTCTTTTTCACTAAAAAATACACTCTCAAAGAAAGCTCAGGGCGGTGGTCTAAGAGGATTCAAGAGGAGTTGCAAGAAGCTCTTCCATTCAATCCAACATCCCCAACCCATTCACCCTCTTTAGTCTTCAATTGAGGTAGGGAATTTATGTTTGTTACTTCTAGTTGTGCTTGATTATGAATTGTTCTAGTTTTTTCGTGGCTATGAATGGCTCATTGGTTTCGGAATCGGGTTAACAAACGCCATAGCCTTCCATGGTTGTGGATGTCTTTCCTAGTAAATCTAATGAACGAATAAATCCTTCTCTCTCCAAGGGTGTGACTGAATAAGAATACCCAAGAGATCCATGAGGTCTCTTAAAATGGGTTCATGCCACTTTTAAGCGATTAAGGGGTGTTTATTTGGAGGAGACACTCAAATGTATTCTAAATTGCGTTCTTGTGAAAATGTAATTTCAAAGCACTTCTATAAAATATAAATGTTGTGTATCATTAATGGTGTTTCTTTTGTGTTCTTGAGGTTTCTAAAAGAGAAAAACATGCCAGAGATCTAATTTGAACAAAATCATAAATCTTATATATAAATCTCTAATTTTCGAAATAACTAGGCAATCTGGATAGTCCTCAATAGAAAATTAATTTCTTAGTCTCTAGGCCTCCAATTGAGCCTATTCCAATTTTGTATGAAAGCTAAGACATAGAGATACATCCTTGTTTTTATTTGGTAGTGTTTGGTTCCCTAGAAAATTCGTGAAAAATATTAGAAGAGGCCTCATATTTTGCTGCTAAAATTGGGCAACATGCAATAAAAACTCTAAAATTCGGGTTATACAACTCGATTTGAGTGAAACTAATTTAAAATGAAAGCTACCACTTAGGACTAGTATTCTGAATTTTCAAGCCAAACACCTTCTAATTTTGTGTTAGTAATTTTCAAAAGTTGCACCCTTGGTTGGATGCATAACCAAACAGCCTCTCTTAGGAATTTTTATAAAATTGTGTAGTTATTGGATTTAACTCATTTTTATTATGTTGGATAGCTTGATAAGTCAGAATCATCTTCATGAAATATTAGATTAAAATTCCAAGTGTAGGGAATTTCTTATAATAAATGTCAAATCGATTAAGAATTGAAAAAGTTAAAGGATGCTAAATTTTGTAAGAATAATATGCTAAAATATTTTAACAAAATTCCTAAGGATTAAATGAAAGGCTAGAATACAATATTTGCACAGTAATTAATTATGAGAATATTATAGGTATAACAAAAAGAATGATAAATGGGTCTCATGACTCTATCGAACAAATTCAACACTTGCATGAAAATCCTAAGTTATCAAGATATATCCTAATTGATAGAATTGTTATTCTATGATATTGTGCATTGTTTAAGTTATTATCGCTATGTCATATTGTGCGCATTGCATTGCTATCTTTTGATGTACATACATATTAAATATGCATGTGAGGATCATTCTTAACAGTACTTGCATTGAGAAAGTAAAGGAAATGGACTAATAAATAATGTCATATTTTACCCATCACCAAGGGCGGCAACAACCATCAGTTTGAGCTCAATACCATAAGTTTAAGGATGGAGACCCATTGTGGGTTTTTAAGTTAAAATCGAAGGTTGATGCTAAAGATCATAGATGACACTAAGTAATCAATAATTAAGAACGGAGGTTGATGCCAAAGATCAAAGTCAAGATATGATACGTTGTGTAATTACCAATTAAATAGCTCTTGATGCTTGCATACATAAATCATGGCATGTCAGTTGATGGAGCACATAAATAAACCATGGCATGTCATTGGAAGAGGCATATACCTTATGAATGACTCTCAAAATGCGCATACATATAACATGGGATGTCATTGATGAAGTACATACATACATCATGACATGTCAGTTGAAGAAGCACATACTTTATGAATGACTCTTGAAGTATACATACGTAAATCATGGCATGTCTTTTGAAGAAGCATGTAAAAAGGGGACCTACTTCGGCTAATGAATGACTTTCAAAAAAATAAAAAAGATATAATATACTTGCACACATTTCTTTTAGCAAATAAACCTAAGGTGGCTAAAGGCAAAAACGATAACACCCATGCATCTTCCCTCCTGAGAAATATTATATTTCTCATTCCCTTTTTATTTTCGTATCGCCTTTAGATGGAGACGGAGAGTGTAGTTGGAGGCTTGAAGACATAGACACAACCCGTGGAAGTAACTATATTAGGATTTTGAGTGTTATATTTTATGTTGAACATGAACTTAATTATTCTGCTTTTTTTTTATTTGAATTGTCATGTTTAAGAATGGTTGTGGGAATATTCTTCCCATCCTAGCTTTGATGTTGTGATAAATCACCTTTATTAGTTATGATGTTTGAATTATTAATATTTTTATGACGCGTGGGATGTGCTATGTGTTGTCTTTATGTTTTATGACTATACGAACGATGTCGCATGTATCATACCATCCTCCTTATCGATTAAATCTTGCGAAGTAAGGCTCGCATTCTTTGTAAGTTTTTCAAATACATATACATATATAATTAATTTTGGTAAATTAATTTAAAAGTTTTGAATTTTTTTGCAAAGCTGAAAGGTAACAAACTAATAGAATCCAAATGCGAACTTAAGCATACGTTAGAGCTATAGGGTGTTACACACGCCAAATGCTAATGTCAATATAATTTCATTGGGATAGATGACATCACATGGGTACAAGTATATGAGAATTGGAAATATATGCAAAGTGTACAAGCATAGTCACTTGATTCTACAAGGTAGAAAAGACGAGAAGAATATTTGCAATTTGGATGGTCACTCCATAAGGGAAATGTTTTAAGATAGCAAAGTAAAGATGACGAATACTACAAATGAGTTCAAAGAGAATTAGGGTATTTGGGAACTTGGCTCAAGGAAGGATTTGTTGTGTGTGTGTGAGCCAAGTCACACATTGGTAGGTTTGACAAAGGAGGGAATATACACCAGAGACATGGTGTATTTAGGCCATTGGGTCATGAGTTTAGTAGGAAGTTTGCGACTTTAGATGTGCAAGAGTTGTAAATTGGAAATTTATTAATAAAGTTATTTTTATCCTTTTTGAGGTCGTCGCATAGATTGAAGTGACTAAACCACGTTAAAATTTTTTGTATTATGTTATTGTGTTTTATTTATTTTCTTCCTATGTGTTTTTGTGGGTTCTTTCTGCTACCATAACAATGATTATAGCTTAGCACGATTGGACGAAACATACCCAAGGAATGACATGTGTCCATACACTAATCCTAATAATCGCCAAGGGCAGAAATCGTCCAAGACAAACTTGAGACATCTTATGCTCGGAATTTAACAATGCAGAACATGAGCTCAAATAGAAGACATCTTAAGCTTAGAATATTCCTTATAGTAATAAATTGAGCTTGCGAGTTGTTGATTGAGTTTTTATATAACATATAGCTCAACTGACTCGACTATTAGAGCACGTTGGGCCAAACAACTTATTGGGACGAAGAGCTTAGCCCAGAAATTTAAACCAAACACATTGAAGAAAGTTGTTGTAATGGAAAGAGATACCTCAAGATAAAGTCTAGGAGATAAGATTTTAACTAAATGATCTCAGTAAGGGTGATCAACCATAGAGCCAAGTAAGTACCATCTCCATTCCACACACACTTGAGTGGAAAATATTCTAAATTGAGCGTGGGAATTGTGCTTGTAGGGCCCCACTAGAGTCAAGGACATAAAAATAAAGCTTGAACTTGCCAAGGACCATCCTACCAATCACATGTCTGAACCCTAACCATATAATAATATTAAATTCTTGAACTCAAGTTAGGGAAGTAGCAATTTAGGAAAAAAAATCTTAAATTTTAACAAAAAATATTAAATTCCAATGTAGTAATACAGAAGAATTTAACTCACTCAAATAAAGTTGGATTTAATTTGAATATCCTGTCAATGTAAAAAGGTTTTTACATAGATATTTAATCATATATTGACAATTTAGTTAAAAAGTTTGACTTAACCTTCTACTACTTTGAAAGTCTCACAAATGAAAGATTATAATCGGATACAAATGTAAAACTTTTTTTGCGTTGTAAGTACGTCAAAATTAATCTAAAAAAATTGACACAAATATCTAACATTGTATTACTATATTGACAAAAATAATTATTTTATGCTTTTACTTTTTTTAAGGAACACAAACAAACAATACTAAACATTTTGGATGCGCTTTAAAAAAGTTCTTCTAGCCCTCCAAAAGCACATTCAAACACGTCCAATTTCTATGAATTGCCAATGCCAAATTTATTTTACACTTAATTCATCATATGTTACCATAAACAAAAATGGTTGACTTTCATCCACACTATCTCTAAAAGAAATTATTTTTGCTTATGTAGTAGCATTGATTGGAAGTTAATGTAAAATAATTTTAATCCTAGAAAACTCCTAAAATTTTTAAAACTATTTTTTTCCGCTAAAGTGTGTTTGGGGAATGATAAGAAAAAATGGAAATGATTTGATTTTAAAATTTAACCACAAATCAAATCAATTCATTTCCTCTCTTAATCACTCCAAACAGAATATATCGTATTTTATACATAAGAAATAATTTTCAATTCAATCCCACTTCTTATTTATTCATTTCAAATTATAAGATTTTAATTTACAAATCAAGCAAATCATTTATTGTTTTTTCGAAATTAAATAAAACAATTTCTTAATTTTAATCCTTTCAAATACTAAAAAAAAAAACTGCCCTGAATCACGTACAAACGCATATAACATCTGTACCAAAGAGAGACACACACGAAGATACACATACCAAAAGAGAGGGAAAACATACACGGACACGCACTTCGAAGCTGTGCTGCCAAACCCAGAATCTAACTCCTCTCATCGTCGTCGTTCAAGGTAATGAAGTCTCATCATTTTCACGCCCGATTGCACTTCTTCTCACACTTTGTGCTCGATTCTTCTCTATTTCTCCTTGAGTTACCACCTGTGAATTTCACCATTGGATGTTCAAAACCTCGAAACTCAAATTGAATTATAATCAATCTTACCCGTAGTGATAGCGTTCGTGAATTGTGATTGAAGGATTATATGACTCGTTAGTTACTTATTACATGAATTTGTTTAGGGTTACTCAGTATTATTAGTTAATTAATTAATTTTTTTTTTTTTTTTTTGCTTAGGGTTTCAGTAGCTAGGCTTTGGAGGGTTCATAGGGGACATGGCGTCTTCAGATGATGAGGCTGAGGCGCAGCCATTATCTGTATCAAATTACCATTTTGAAGATGAAAGGGACGAGCCTGTATCTTTTTCTGTGTTGCCAATTCAATGGAGCGAGTCTGAGAGCCCTCAGGGAAAGAAAGAGCAGAAGATTTTCCTGCATGGTCTTGCGGATAACGGGCTGCAGAAGATCATGATGCCCATTGTGGCGTGGCGGTTCGATCTCTCCTCCATGAGGCCTGAGATATCAGTGCTGTCATCTAAGGGTGGGAGATGGGTCAAGCTTCAGAAGCCGAGGAAGAGCTATGAGGGTGTGATAAGGACAATTTTAATCACAGTTCACTTCCTGAGTTATGTGAAGAAGAATCCTGATGGAGCCGCAAAATCTGTATGGGATAACTTGAGTAAGAATAAGGAGTTTAGGTATATTCCAGAGTCTTGATTTCCTTTTCGAATACTAATTGGGGCCCATTTGGGTTATAGTGCTTATGATTTTTTTTTCAAAACTTTTCTCCTGTTTGGTTACATAGCTTATTACCTCTCAAGAGGTCATTTTGAATGCTTTTTGAGAAGTTAAAATTTCTAGCTTATCAAGAAGCACTTTTTAAAATACTCAAAACAAGTGTCTTTGTCATTTTGTATTTCAGTACAAAATAGCTTATTTTGTAAGTTACTATTTAGATGTTACTTTTGTTTAAGTGCTTAAATAAGTTATTTACACAACGGATCCTAATTGTTGTGGAAGTACATTTTATGATATTGTTTTGATAATATTTTTTCTTCTTGTAGCTCTTATGAGGTTATGCCTTCGCCGAATGATTTAGTGAACCATAGGGATTTAATGGGCGAAGCTGCTAAAAGGGATGCTGTCTTAGCTAAGTCCAAGGTTTGTGTTTACTTCATCAAATAGAATTTGGTGGTGAACTAGGAAATTAGTTTTTGTTCCTTCTTTTTTCCTTCCTGTAAATTATCTTCGGGTACTTTTTTGGCTTATCTTTTTGGTTTAATGAGACAGTTCATGTTATCAAACTTTATCGTACACTTCGATGAGTTCCAGTACAGGAATTAGGATTAAGAAGTAAATTTGGATTATATTTTTAATTATAGTTTGGATGTTGTGGTGTCTACCAAGAAACTCTATAAAAGATTTAAGTTGCTAATTGGTGGAATTTGTGAATATAAATAGGCCGGTTAACTGCTTTTTTTAAAATTTTACATTGGTTGTGGGAGAGGGTGAATGAATAAAAACTAAGTTACATTGTTTGTGGGAGAGGATGAATGAATAAAAACTAGGTTACCTGTATTATTTCCTCCCGTGATCCCCTCCACAATGAGCAATGTGCTTCAGCATGGCAGAATTCTCAGTGGTGCAGGTAAATTTCTGCGTTGCACCTCCCGTCGATTTGAATGTTCTGATGAGATGAGATTTACAATTTGAGTGTGGGTATTTCCTTTGTTTCAATCTTTGAGGGTGTTTTCTTGTTTCTCTCTTGCATGTACAATGAAAAGAAGAATGACCATTTAAATTGGTCCAATGCAAATGAGAAAATAAATATTAAATTCCCTAAACTTTAAGAAGAAATGATGCCCTGACAGGGTATTTCTTTCTTGAAGATATGCTCCTATGTGAATTTTCCTTCAATGACAGAATGAAAGATATTGAGCAGCTTCTTTCATTGTGATTTGCATTTGCATTACCATCTTTGTTGAATTTCACTTGATGAAATATTATTTATGCTTGTTGTTTATTGTTTCAATGATTATATTTTGTTAGTTTTGAATTGTGACTTTAGGATGATTATGAATTACTCATGATTATGAATTACTCACAATTATTTTTACATATAAATTTAATTTTGAATATTTTATTTATATACTCTGATGTAGCTGTATCCTAAATTTTTAGAAAATTGTCATATCTGTTGTTTTGTTTCTGATATGGTGCTCGAACCTTTAACCATGCAAGTGTGCAATATAGCTTACATCGACTTGTCTCATTTGGATTTCATTTACATTAAATGGGGACTAAATGATTCTTCTTTGATATTTGAATTTATTGGTGGGTGTATAAGATTCATAGTTCAAGAATATGAAGTTCATGAACTGGTTTGCATTGGCATTGAACTAGATCAGATGTGTGATCTCAGATACTGTTTTATTACACTGCATAATGTCATTTCGGTGTCAGTTAATTCATCATTCATCTCTCTATGTATCTTGTAAATTTATCCCTGTTTTTCTTCTCTCCCAGTCTCCTTCTTCATCAGTTAAATAAGTGCTCCTTCATACAAATGTGTGTAATTATTGAATGAAGTGTCTATTTGTGCCCTTAAAATTTCTTTTGCTTCAGTTATGTTAGATTTACTCTCTTTTTTTGTTTTGTTATGAGGATCTAATTATTCTATGACTATGACTTGCGCCTTTGTTATCTAACCAAATTAGTTTAATGATTTCTTTTAATTAAACATTTAATTTCTTCTTGTATAAAAATATTAATATTAATTTATTATTTTTTCCCCAATATATGAGACTCATTTTAACAATAGTTACATCATTTAAACAGCTTTTGCTCATGGTTCTGGAAGATAAGCTGGGGATTAAGAAATTTTCTGATGAGGTTAGTTAAAAATTTAATTGTGTATTTGAAAATCTTTTTTCACTGATATATTTACTTATTTACTTTGTTTTCTTCATCTCATATTGTTTGTAATGTCTTTTAAGATTGTAATTCATTGATTTCAGGAAGTTAAAGATTTGGCACGACCTGGATTTATAATTGACGATGATATTGACAATGATATTGACAATGATATGATTGATGGATATGCTGAAGAGTCAGATGACGAGGACGGATTGTTTGATCTTGTTTGTTCGATTTGTGACAATGGTGGTAACCTTGTGGGGTATGAAATTTGTTCCTGTTGGTTAATTTAATTTCATGCGATATATCTGCCCTGTTTATTTATGTGATAGATAATTTTCTAGAGCATAGTGTACAGTTTTTACTATCTACTTGTTTTATAGTATAGGTTTTTTCTCTTCTTTTTTTATAATTTTTAAGTTGAGGGTGAGCCTCGGCGCAACGGTAAAGTTGCTGCCTTGTGACCTGGAGGTCATGGGTTCGAATCTTGGAAACAGTCTCTCCACAAAGTGAGGGTAAGAGTGAGACTGCTTGCATCTTTACCTTTCCAGACCCCACTTGGTGGGAGCCTCATGTGCTAGGTCTCCTTTTTTTAATCATTTTTAAGTTATTCAATAATAAATGCAGTTGTGATGGAAAGTGCATGAGATCATTTCATGCTACTAAGGAGGAAGGTGCAGAATCTTCATGTGCTTCTCTTGGCTTTACCCAGAAGGAAATTGATGTATGTTGTTTCAGTTTATCTTATTTATTTTACTTGTCTTTTACCATTTCTATTTTCATTGCATAATCATGTAGAAATCTGCTTGCTTGTGACAAAATTTTGCAGGAGATCCAGAACTATTATTGTAAGAATTGTGAATATAATCAGCACCAGTGCTTTGCATGTGGCAAACTAGGAAGTTCTGATAAATTTTCGGGTGCTGAGGTATAGCTATGTGGAATTAAACGGGTTGCTCATGTTGATTATTTCATTTATGTATATTTTTCCTAGCTTTATGAAATACCAGTTTTATGATAGATTTTCGTGATGTTGGTAACTGGGGACACAATAAAGGTCTCAGTGTCATGATTGTGTTGTGCAATTCATCATCTCAAATTCTTTGGGTCTTGGTTCTTTTGGAGAGTTTGGTGTTAATGGTTTCATGCATGGTTCAATGGCTCAGTTGTTGACAGGCTGGAATGGCTGACCAAAGTTCACAAAAGATATTTTCTTTGGATGGCAGTGGATCTGATCATGGGCCAAAACTTCTATTCCCTGGTCTGGCCCAATCATCAGCTTAATCTTGGCCTGTTCTAGACTCTGTCTGAAAGACATGTTCCTGCATGTACTTTCTATACGTTATTTTTTTTGGAAAATATATGATTAAGTTGTTTAATTTGATATTATACTGAGGTGTTTATCTCTATATGTTTATAGTCCAGGTGGGCTGGATAACAGATTAAATGCTTAAGATTCCTGGAATGTTGCAGCTGATTCTTTCATTTGAGTGGCACACTTTCTCTAACCAGCTAAAACCTTTCCATTGATCGAATTAACCTTGAGACATTGAGAATTTCTTTAGCAGTTTAATTTGTAAACACTGTTTGTGCTTAAAGCTTGCAATTCACATGTTAAGTGGCATGTCCATCCTTGCACTCCAATCATTCATTTATGGAGAACTGTTGTCATTGATGATTTGATGGTTTATTGGCTTCTTTAGTGCATAGGCTTCTTCAATTTTAAAACTTACTTTGCTGTAATGTCTTGTTTCTCTTGTGTTGATTTTCACTGATTAGATAAGATGTTAATGGTTTCAGATTCAAAGTGGAGAGGACTTTATCAGAGATTCTTTGTTTTGTATGGAACTAAAAGTAATTTGGAATTTGTCTTTCAGGTCTTCCAATGTGCCTCTGCAACCTGTGGCTTCTTTTATCATCCAGATTGTGTTGCAAAGTTACTTCAGCGGCTGATTGACAATACTCAGAAGGAACTTGGCAGAAATATTGCTCAGGGCGAACCTTTTACTTGTCCAACTCATTATTGCTTTATCTGTAAAGAAATGGAAAACAAAAAGGAACATGAGTTACAGTTTGCTGTTTGTAGGCGTTGTCCCAAGTCATATCATCGTAAATGTTTGCCAAGGTTATTTGACTGCTTTTGCCTTTGTGTTTCTATGATTCATTTTAATGATTTTAATTGGTAGTGTTTAGAGGGTTGATTCTCAAGTTTTTATCAGAGCAATTGCTTTTGAAGACTCAGAGGATGAAGGTATTATAACGAGGGCTTGGGAAGGTCTTTTACCAAACAATCGCATCCTTATATATTGCTTGTAAGTAGTAAAAGTGTAAGGATTTTTGGCTCCAATTATTCCTTGTTAACCTCCTACATAATGTTGCTTCCCATTTCTTGGACCAGAAAACATGAGATTGATGAAGAACTTGGTACTCCTATTAGAGATCATATAAAATACCCCAACGTTAAAGCTACTGTTCGAGAAATTAATACAGAGCAGAAGACAAAGCCTGCAACTGAAGAGAGAGTTATATTGAACAAGAACAGTGTTGACATAGATAATTCAGTCAGTAAAAGAACTGTTAAAGTATCTAAACTGTCTGGAAAACCGTCTTCTGGAAAAGTTGGTATCAAGAAGTTTGAAAAGGTTTCTGGATCAAATATCTCAAAGAAACTGAAAGCCAAGGAATTATCAAGAAAGCATTTGAATGAAAATAAGGGATCAAATGCAAAGGAAACTGAAAGGTCCGATTTTGAGGAAAACCAGCCCTCATTGGGCGAGAAATTATATGCGGCCTTCTGGCAGAAGGGCTCTGGGCAAAGTAATTCTGGCAACCAGGTTGATAATGTAGCTAAAACTCTATCTGTTAAGCCTACTAAAAAGCTGAGCAGTGGATTGCCTACACTAGATGCAGATTCGGAGAGGAGGTGAATCTCTCTTGTCTTCTGATTTGCTTATTTTTTTGCTGTTATTATTATTATATTAGCCTTGTAGTCTTTCTTTATGGATTTAATTTAATACACCGACATTGTAAATTTTTTTACAGTCATCCAATCATTTAATACTATATCAACAAATATGATTAACTTCCACCTTCACTACTTGAAAAGTTATGCAAAAGGAGAGATTTGATTAGATGATATTGTAAAACTCTTTTGCATTGTCAGTGCTTCAGAATTAAACTTTCTTTATTGTTTAACATTATGATAAAATTCTGCTGGATTCTTGTTTGAAACTTAAAGGCTGCCTTAATGTTTTGTTGTTATTTTGTCTTTTATAAGAATAAAAGGTTATGTTGTTATTTATGATGTTATTTTAAGATGTACATGTACTCTTGTGATTTAGATTGTTGGCTTTGTTTAAAGAAGCTACATCATCGGTTACCCTGGAGGATGTTTTAAAAGAACACAAATTTGCTTCCACTCATACTTACTCATTGAAAAATTTTGTGGAAAAGAACATTCATGTGGGGAAGTTAGAAGGCTCTGTTGAGGTACACACCTATCTACATTTAGTATTATATGCTGTCATATTGAGGATTTTAAGCTTATGTGTTCAGTCTTTCGTGTATTCAGGCTGTTCGAACAGCTCTAAGGATGCTAGAGGAGGGGCACAGCATTCGCAATGCAGAAGCAGTTTGTGGCCCTGATGTTCTAAGCCAGCTATTTAAGTGGAAGGTACTTTGCTGTTTTTAAATGAACATTCCTAGTGATTTGGTTGACTGTCTAAATGTTCAGTTCTCTCCAGTATGTTTTACAGCGTGATATTCTTTGCTTGTAGAAATATTTTAAGATACAGTGCCTGGCAAGCCGCATTTTTTTTGGGCATTAATATAATTAAATAGAGTTATATGGCCAGAGTGAAAAAGGCGAAAAAACTAAGGTAGCGTTTGACAGAGAGAGGGACAGAAATACGGGAGAGAGAAATAAGGGACAGTGGAGACGGAGACATAAATAATAAATATGTATAGGAGTATTATTAGAAGAAAAAAAATTAAATTTCTGTCTCCTATCCTGCCCCACTTTGGAGGTACAGAAATTTTGTTATTCTGTCCGAGACAGAAAATTTTTCTGTTCCTTGTTTCTGGATCCCCTTCCAAACATGTTTCTGTCTTCACTGTCCCTGTACTTTGTGTCCTGTCTCCCAAACCAAACACTACCTAAGGGAGATAGCTATCCTGTTAGAATGGAAAGACAAAGAAAATTTGCAAAAGAACAAAATAGTTTGAAAGAAGAAGAGAGCCAAAATTGAGATGCCTGGAAAGTAAATTGGAAGTAAAATTGTTCCTTAGATAAATTTAATATGGAAAAGAGGAGGAGACTTTTCATCTGTAGATAAAAGTCTGTGCTATTATAGTTTCATAAACATGCCAATATTACCTTTAGTGGCTACCCATATGAAATATTAAGAGGCCAAATCATAGAAATTAGGTACCCGTTATGACAATTATCCACCATGATTTGTCATTTTGGTGAAATTTTATTAGATGATAGTGTAAAACTATTTTACACTATTAATAAGGGTTTTGCTAACTAGTGCCTTTTAAGGATTCTTAGAAAATTTTTATTGATAAAACAAAACTTTTAAGTTACCAATACATTCAATGCATTGGAAGCATCAAAAGTTTCCACCATTGAAAACCTTAACCAAGGGTACTAGTTAGCAAAATCCTATTAATAATAATAATTTATATTTAGACATAAAAATTAAACCCTATTAAAAAAAAAAAGAAAAACCTTCTGCTAGACAAAACTTATTTAGGGGTGCGATATTGGTTCCCTAATTGGTTCTCCACCACTTACTTTGTTGCTTGCATGTTCATTGTCCAAAGTTTTATTTTATTTTATTTTTTGTCTCTTTGGATCTTCACTCTTCATGTCCTGCATAGTAAACATGGCAAATTTCTATAGAGACATTGAGTTAATCATATGGCATGCAATAGCCACATGTCTCTTGGCAAATAACTCAAGGAAATATGGCAGTTTAAGAAGTTCATGAAAACATGGCGAGATGGTCCTTTTTTAGTTCTTCTAAATGTTGTATTGAGATAAATGGCAAAATACCATGAAACGAAATAGATATTTCTATAAGGGAATACCTGAATAAAAATGACAGTCTCTTGGGCAATGGTAGCCTTTGCCTCCTTAGAAAAAGACCAGTGTGACATAATATGTGTAGATATTATAACATCAAAGGTGGTTAAAATAACCTAGTCAAGATTGAATTTACAAATTCAATCAATAAGTTGCGTGAGCCTTCATAGTGCCATCCTTACAATACAAACGGCTCAATAACTCGCTGTCTTGAGGCCATGTTTGCTTTTTGTTCTCTTAATATCAAGAATTCAATATCATTTTTATCTGCCAAGTCAGAAGATATTTGATGAATTCAAGTTTCAAGCCATCTTGACTGTGATTACAGCCATAACATACGCTTTAGTATGATAGGATTCGTTGTAGAACGAGGAGGAGGCAAAGGACAGCTACATTACGTGATACAAATTGAAAACAACATGTGAAGGTGGGAGCAGTTTTGGGAATAGAAAACTGCTTGTACAGGTGGAGTAGTGGACGATTGAAGCTTCATTTTTAACCCAACAGTTATCATTAAAAAATTATTCAAAAGGATAAAAATAAAAGGGGTATTAAATTTTGGACACCAAGTGACTGTTTTTGGGGAATCCCCTTTAATAGTAGTAATAGATTAAGCCATGTCTTATTACATATCTAATTATCTATCTCCTAAGCTTTGTTTGGCAAGTGGTTTTCATTTATACCACACACTAGATGCAATTTTTAACTTGTAGAAATCATTGGGTAGGGTTATTATAACTGTATTGAGTAAAATTTCTGTAGGACAAGCTGAAAGTGTATCTTGCACCTGTTCTTTATGGTAATCGCTACACGTCCTACGGTCGCCATTTCACACAAGTGGACAAACTGGAAGGGGTATTTATATTTCCACTCTACTTTTTATCGTATTATTTTACTAACTTCATTGGATTCCTGTAATCTTGATATTCTCTCTCATTATGTACTGTTTTTTTTTTTTTTTGGTTCTTTTTTTAAAGTTGTGTCCTTGAGTATTGTGATGTTGGGGAGATACAAAGACTTGCTTTAGTTTCCTACTTTGTCATGCAACAGTATTGTTGAACTAGGAAAGTTCTTGAACATTTATTATAGATTTCTAAGTGTAACTGATATCATCATTAGTAGAAATATTTAATCTGATGCTGTTGTCAAGGAAAACAGTTTTTGGCTTTGATTATTTGGTAAGACGGTGGCATGTGGTTAGCAGAATAACAATAGATCATCTCTGATGTTAGTTTACCATTTGGGTTCAACCATGAGTTAGACCTGATAATGGCTGAAGCGATTCTTTATAGGTTGTAATTTTTAATGGTTCAAATGATGGCAATATAATTAACAATTAGGTAAATGCACTTATGAGAGGGGGGGGGGGGAGGCTATGGTTACAAATATTTCAATACAACCTTAAATTATTGTTAAAGATCCACTTTGAAAGCCTAACTGTCGATGTAAATCATAAGAGCCTAAGAATTGTCTTTATGCCATAAGTTATAAAAATCAGTGATGCTTGAGCACATGTTCAGAGTTCATTTATTGTTGAAGCTTTACTGTTACTGCACAAATTGTTGTCTTAGGATTTGCATAAGAAGAAAGTATATAATAATTGGAATGAATTTCTTTGTTGGCTCTCCCACTGTAATGACATACATCAAGCTATGCTTATAGAATGGTTTTACATTTGCAGATTGTTGATAAACTCCACTGGTATGTTCAGAATGGTGATACAGTAAGCACTGATATACTGAAGTACAATTATTAAGTTTGTCATTTTCATGTTGTCATTGGTTGTCCTACTTTACATTCACCTCAAGCTGAGTAACAATAATCCTCTAAAAAATTTTGCATACCCAAAATTGTTTAATATTTGCTCAAACATTGGAACAGATTCATCATCAAGATGCATCAGTTGTTAAGGCCTTTTTGACAATTTTTCTCTAAAGTTTTCTCTTACTCTTTTCTTCGAAATAATTGGAGGGAGCTGAGGAGGGCTGCTGATTTTTGGCAGTTTTATGTTTCTGTGACTTTGACTTTTGTTTACTATTTTACTGCTGGTCCAGGAAATATCCTCTTTTTTTTGTGTGTGTTAAACTTCCATGTCAATTTCATGCTTATCTCCAATTTCATGGAAGATACTTAAAATCTTTGTTTTATTGTTTCTTCTGTTTTGACAATTACAATGCCTAGATAACTAACTTTCTGTGCAACATAAGATTGGAATTTCTTGTGAAAGTTTTATATCGTTTTGCAGATCACTATTCTTAACATTGTGAGTCAACTTATATTTTAAATTTCGATACCTGACTGGGGATTGTTACTTATGGTCAGATTGTGGACTTCTGCTGTGGTGCTAATGATTTTAGCATCCTTATGAGCAAAAAGCTTGAAGAAACAGGGAAGAGATGCTTTTATAAAAACTATGATTTACTTCCAACAAAGGTAACATACTGTTACATGTTATTAATCTTATCAAATGCTCCTAATTCAGTTTTTTGCTCACTGCCATTGCACTGTGTGATTGTTGATTTTAAATCGACAGATTTGCTTGTATTTAAATGCTGAAAGTATTGGTGTTTTTTCTGTTACATGTATTGCTGCTAACATATTCGTCATGTTGGCAGAGGTTTTCTGTTCCGTGTATTGTTTGCTATAATTGTACATTTGTACTTCTGTGTATCAATGATGGCCTTTCTATATTTCTTACTGCGGCTCTGCCCCTTTCTATTAGAAGACTCGTTATCTATGGATGAATAATGATTTGGCAATTTATGACTCTGTTGCTTATGTGTCTGTATATAGTCTCATATGCTTGTGATTTAACAATGCTATATGATATTTTGGTTTTCCATTTTTTCAATATCTTTTTGGTTCCTCCATTTACTTTGATAATGATAATGGTCATCATCTTATCAAGTGTCTAGATAAGGAACAGCCTATTGCATGTAAACTTTGGTAATCAGTCATTCCTGAAAAGAATTTAATGTGCTTTATTCATATGTCAACCAACATGTGTGCTTGTGTCTTTTGAGTGTTGCTTTAAAGAGCATGGCCTCCTTTTTTGCTACATAGAGTGTGCCCTTGTTTTTTGAAAATACCTTGACCATCTTAATTCTTCACATATCATCAGATTCGCCTATTCCTTTTAGTTAGGACCCCTGTTGATGTGGCTACTGATGTTTGTATGGAAAGAGTGATGCTGAGGTGGGCAGAACCGTCCTACAATCATACAAATCTGAGGAGTGGTAAATGTGAGCATGAGAGAGCAAATGAGAAAGGAGTCAAGAAAATGAGGACGGCCTAACTGCTGATGTGACATAGGGTAGAGAATGGAGGATTTTTTTTTTTTTCGGTTGGGGGATTTTTTTTTTTTTGGGGGGAGGGGGGACATAGTTTGGGGAAGGTGGGCAGGAATTTAGAAAGGACTTGGGAAGGTGAAGGGCTCCTCAGATTGCTTGGGACATTTTCTATCTTTTTCATTTTTTCTTCTTGTATATATGTAATAGAAGCTAAAAACAAGAACACAGAATGCAGAAGTATACGAATGTATATTAAACTGAGTAAGATAGAAAGATGGAATAGAACAAACACAAAGAGGGAGAGGCCTTGAGCACTATAGCAGCTCACAGCTCCTAGCCCAAATCCTCTGTTCTCCCAGCCTCCCAGGAGAAGTGTACTCCTTCCCCTTTACAACCCATGTGTCCTACCACCACTCCTCACCCCTAAATACCGTTATGCATCTGATTCATTAAGGGCCCACAAGATATTCCCTTGTCAGCCTAGTCAGCTAGCACCCCATTCCCTAGACTACCCCTATGTTTTCTCCTCTGATACACCTTCAGTCCCTTAGTGAATTCTGCTCTATCAACACTCCTCGGTTGGTAAACCACCTTGTCCTCAAGGTGAAATGGGGAAAACTGAGTTTGATATCTGCTGCCAATTCCCAGGTACTCTCAAATTCAGGCATGTCTTGCCACTTGATCAGTACTTTGCTGTCTCCCTGTGCATTCACTCATGTAGCCAGCACTGCAGCAGGATGTAACTTCAATTCCCAGTCCTCCGAAAGACTTGATGGCAAGGGCTGGCACTTCGTCTCAGGTGTCAAGCACTTCTTTAGCAAAGACACATGAAACACTGGATGTACTAATGTAGTAGGAGGCAACAACAACCTGTATGCTGCCTTACCTATCCTTTCCACTACTTCAAAAGGCCCATAGTACCAAGGACTCAGCTTTTGGTTAACCCTGTTAGCTAGGGACTTCCGCCTATATGGTTGTATTTTGAGATAAACGTGTTCTCCCACCTCATACTCTACCTCCCTTCTCTTTTGGTCAGCTTGGGCTTTCATGCGAGCTTGAGCCCTGTTATGAAACCATTTTAACTCGTCCAGCATAGCATTCCTTTCAGCTGTCATCTGGTTGACTTCCTCCACAACCGAAGGGGAAAATCTCCCTAATAAGGGCAGGAGGTTCTCTGCCATAAAGAGCCTTGAAAGGTGAAGTGTTTGTTGAAGAATGGAATGTGGTATTGAGTCACAATTCTGCCCAACACAGCCACTTGCACCACTGTTTGGGTTTGGCACTTGAGAAGCACCTCAAATACGTCTCGAGACATCGGTTTACCACTTCGGTTTGCCCGTCCATTTGGGGATGATAGGCGGAACTATATTTCAACTTGGTACCTGCTTGTTTGAACAACTCCGCCCAAAAAGCACTCATAACTATTTTATCCCTGTCAGTAACCACCGTTTGTGGGAAGCCATGCAGCCTCACAACTTCTTTAATGAACAAACCAGCCACATCCTTGGCTGAAAAGGATGATTGAGCCCCAAAAAATGCACATACCTAGTAAGTCTATCCACTACCACCAAGATGGTGTCAGTCCCTTGTGATTTTGGTAAGCCTTCAATGAAATCCATTGATATATCCTCCCATACCCGTGAGGGAATGGGCAGCGGTTGTAGCAGGCTTGCTGGTGACATTGTTTGATACTTGTTTTGGCAACAAACTTCACAAGCCTGCACATACTTTGAATTTCCTTCCGCATTCCTTCCCACCAAACTAGTCCAGCTAAGCGTTTGTAGGTCCTGAAAAACCTTGAATGTCCTCCCAAGGCTGAATCATGAAATTCCTGCAACAATAGCGGAATCCTTGCTGAATTCTTGGGAATAACCAGCCTTCCCTGATAGTATAGCCTCCCATTTTTCAATTCAAACCCCGCTTGAACCTCAGAACCTTGAATCAGGTCTTGTAATATCGCCTTCAATTTGCTATCAGCTTGTACTTCTTCCTCCAACCCCTCCCAGTTCTGGAATGTGACAGTAGAAATGGCACCCAAACTGATCCTTCGAGAAGAGCATCCGCAACCCCATTCTCCTTGCCTGCCTTGTATCTAATTTCAAAATCAAAGCCTAACAGCTTTGTAATCCATTTCTGTTGGCCTTCCCCGATCATTTGTTGGTCTACCAAATGCTTCAAACTTTTCTAATCTGAATGGATAATGAATTTCCTACCCAGCAAGTAGTGTCTCCATTTTGAACCGCCATCACTATGGCCATGAGTTCTCTTTCATAAACAGATTTTTGTTGGGCTCTTTCTATAGTTCTGGCTCATGTACGCAACTAGTCTTCCCTCTTGCATTAGTCCTGCCAATACCTTTACTAGAGGCATATGCTTCTATCACAAAATCCTTTTCAAAATTCGGGACAACTAGCAGGAATTGTGGTCATCGCCTTCTTCAATTTTTCAAAGGCCAGTTGACCTTCTACTCCCCATTGAAAGTTATCCTTTTTGAGAGTTGCGTTAAAGGCCATGCGATTTTCCATACCCCTCACGAACCTACGATAATAGCCAGTTATGCCTAAAACCCCGCAGCCCTTTAAATCGGTTGGAACTGGCCAAGCTAACATCGATTCAATTTTACTTGGATCAGCCTTCACTCCTCCTGAAATCAGGTGGCCCAAGTACTCAATCTCCTTCTGGCCAAATGAGCACTTCTTTATGTTGATAAAAAGACTGTTCTCCTGCAGACCTAACACCTTCTCTAAATGTTCTCATGCTCCTCCTTTGATTGGCTGGAGAAGAGGATATCATAAAAAAAAACCAAGACGTCGCCTTAAAAAGGTTTCAGAACTGTGTTCATGAGAGACTGGAATGTTGAAGGGGCATTGGTGAGCCTAAACGGCATCACCAAAAATTCATAATGCCCTCATGCGTTCTAAAGGCTGTTTTCTCCACGTCCGAATCCTTCATTCAAATCTGATGGTACCCGGATTTTAAATCTAGCTTCAAAAAAATGCGAGCTCCTCCTAGTTCATCTAAAAGCTCATCTATGATTGGGATTGGAAATTTATCTAGTATTGTGACCTTGTTCAAAGCCCTATAATCCACACAAAAACGCCATCCTCCATCCTTCTTCCTCACCAAAATTACTGGGCTTGAATAAGGGCCATGCTTGGTCCTGATAATTCCAAAGACAGCATTTCTTCGACAATTTCTCAATTTCTCTCTTTTGGAAATAAGGGTATTTGTAGGGTCTAATATTGGGTATATTAGCCCCTTCCTTCAGCGTGATAGAGTGATCTTGGGGTCTTGGGAGGTAACCCCTAAGGGAGTCTCCAGATATCATCATATTGCAGCAATAAGTGTTGTAGTTTACTTGGTAACTTCACGGGTTCGAACGCTGTAGGAATTCTCTGCTCCTTGCTCTCCTTTATTGCATAAGTGGTGACTACGTACCCTTCCCATCAGCCTTCAATGCTGTTCTCCATGAGACCAAGTTCGTACTCAACGAGGGCTCCCCTTGGATGCGCTTCCAAGCTTCGCCCTCCCTCCAATGAATGTATTGCTTCTGAAAATTCGCTCTGATATCTCCCAAACTCGCTATCCACCCATAACCAAGAACCAGATCCGCACTTCCCAAGCCAAGCATAAAAAATGGTTGAGAGATGTGGCTACCTTGAATCTCCACTTGTACATCCTCACATAACCCACACCCACGCCTGGTCTCCCTCGTTCCCGTCTCCATCATGAACGAAACACCCCTTCGTGGTCGCTGGAGGCGTTCCACTAACGGTGCGTCCATAAAATTGGCTTCTACCCAAGTGTCAATCAAAATTATCACCTCAATGTCCCCCACCATCCCACATACCTTGAATGATTTGTTTAAGGTATTGAAGCCCTGGAGACTATTGAACGCCAAGTGCAGGGATTTCATGGCCAAAGGGCTTGTGCTCTCGCAGTTGCTCGTCGTCGTCTGGCTAATTTCCTCCGTCTCGGAATCCTCTAGAAGAACCAGCTTGTAGTGTTTTAGCTTGCAAATGTGCTTCCGATCCCACCGCTCGCCACATTTGAAACAAAGTCCCTTGCGACTCCGGTCCTATAGCTCCTCTTGAGAAGGTGCCGACCTACCCTGCCACTTGTCCCCTGGAACCACGCATACTTGCACCTGTCATAGCCTCGCGTCCTACACCACTTTTGTGCATAGGAGGGACTACCTTGGGAGTAAAATGGCTATTGGGCTGGCCCAATGTCCGTTTTGATGGCCCAATAGCTCCACTTCTCCATTCTTTGTTGCGCTCTTCCAATAATATAGCTCTATCTTTTATTTTGGCTAAAGAGCCCAAGTCCAAGCTCTTCATTTCAGCCCTTAAATTGCCACGGGGCCTATTTAGGAATATCCCCTTAAGCACCTCCCTGTGAGATCGCGCATTGGGCCTGATATGCGCTCAAACTCATCAATGTATTCCAGCACTAAGCCCATTTGTTTCAAACAGAAGAGGTCCGTATGGGTCCCTCACCCACCCTAGTTGAAACCTGCATGTGATGCCATTGCGAAAGGACCTCCACGAAAGAAATGGAGTTTGCTCCTCCCAGATTTGGTACCATGATAATGCGCGGCCTTCCAACGCCAAGACTACCACCTCGACCTTCTCGTCACCCTCGATCCCATTTATGCAGAAATAGCATTCAATCTTCACCATCCAGCCCATGACGTCGTTGGCGGAAAAATGGGGAGCTCCAACTTCCGATCGCGCTCTCGAGTCGAGGAGGAGGGCTGTCCGTGTAGCGGTGACATGGTCAGTTAGGCCATGGTTGCCGTTCCCAGTGGCGATGACAATTAAAGGATTGAGGGGAGCTCCAATTGTCTCGGTCTTGAGACCGTGACTCACGGTGCTCACGGCGAAAAAGGGGATTGATGTCGCCCTTGATCTCCTCTAAAACCCCATTCCAGCGATCATCCGAGCCAACGCGAACGACAGCGTCGTGGTGGTGATTGACCACGTGACCGATGTCGTGGCCGTCCTTCCTCTCCAACAACTGGACTGGCTCGATCCTCCTTCCCAGTTCAGCAACCTGGTCTTCCATGTGGCAGCTTTAGCAAATAAGCACACCCACTCCAAGATGGGAGGACTGATACCAATTAATAGAAGCTAAAAACAAGAACACAGAATGCAGAAGTATACGAATGTATATTAAACTGAGTAAGATAGAAAGATGGAATAGAAACAAACACACAGAGAGAGGGCTTGAGCACTATAGGCTCCAGCCCAAATCCTAACTGAATTCCCCCTCCTATTCTGCCTCCCAGGAGAAATATACTCCTTCCCCTTTACAACCCCCATGTCCTACCACCACTCCTCACCCCTAAAAACCATTATGCACCTGATTCATTAGGGGCCCACAAGATATTCCCTTATCAGCCTAGTCAGCTAGCACCCTATTCCCTAGACTACCCCTATCTTTTCTCCTCTGATACACCTTCAGTCCCTTAGTGAATTCCGCTCTATCAATATGCTTCTGAGCTGAGTTCCCCACTGGAATTCTGTCTCATTAATAATATATAGAGGTTTCTTCTTACTCATGTTCAGATCCTAGCTTCCTATTAATGCATATGATTGATTTCCAACTTTATAGGATGTACGAGTATCAACTAGCCAGATTACATATGCATGCAGTAGTTGGGGCTCTAATTTACTCTTCAGGGATGTTTCTTAAATGCTTCTGCTACCTGAAGTCACCGTTTTTTTTTTCCCCCACTGACATATTGCTGCTTTTGAAGACTAAATAGCAGTTTGGTATGGTGCAGTTTCATTTGAAGTTTGAACACTTGTGTGCAGTTTAGGGGCTTGAATTAATGTTTGGTAATAATTAACTGGCTGTATTTTTTATCACAAAAGAAAAATGAAAATTATCAGGCTGTATAAGATGTCTTAGTAGACTATTGTTTCAGCTAGTTTTTGTAAATGAAAACAAATACAAACCATTGTTAAGGGTTTGTTCTATGACTGTCTTGTTATTTTTCCTTACCTGTTTACCGTGATATTGTTTTGTTTTGTTGACAGAATGATTTTAATTTTGAGATGAGAGATTGGATGACTGTTCAGCCAAAGGAGTTACCTTCCGAGTCACAGTTGGTAACAATTGGTCAATTTCAATGTTCATGCATATCCACAAGGCCAATTCCCTTACACTTTTCATTAATTTTCTTGTCTGCTTCTGGAACAGGTCATGGGTCTCAATCCCCCGTTTGGGGTTAAAGCAGCCTTGGCTAACAAGTTTATAGATAAGGCTCTTGAGTTTAAACCGAAGCTCCTGATTCTTATAGTACCACCAGAGACGGAGAGGTAGTGTCCCTTTTCTTTTTTTCAAGTATGGGAAGGTCAAATAATCCTTCCTCCACACAAGCTTGCCAAGACTACTCTGAAGTACTTGCTTCCTTGGTTGTAAGAAATCATTTTTTAGTTTTTGCTTGCCTCTTTATGTTTGTTTCCTCGTTGCAGGCTAGATGAAAAACGGTCACCTTATGATCTTGTCTGGGAAGATGAGAATTTTCTATCAGGCAAGGTAGAGAATAACATATATTCTATTGTTGCAAGTTATATTTTGATTGATGCATGCTCTTTGGTGTTCTGATTGCTGTCTTTTTCCCTGTTCTTGTCATGTTTTATCCCTAGTCATTTTATCTGCCTGGATCAGTCAATACTTGTGACAGACAAATGGAACAATGGAATAATAAGCCTCCGCCGCTCTCCCTTTGGAGCCGTCCTGACTGGACTGATAAGCATAAGTTCATAGCCCAAGAGCATGGTCATCTGGTGAGCCAGCATGAGGTATCAAAAGTAGAAAGCTTGACAAATGAAATTTCACCTTCTGGTCATACTATGGATGGTAATTTTGGTGATGATTTCATGCTGGATGATCTTTTGATACCGACCAATGATCTAGTTCAGGCATCTATGAAGGAAGGCCAAAATGGAAGCTCGCCGTATGAAAATGTTGAACGAGTCTCTCAAGAGAGACATGAGCATCGGTTGGAAAAGGCTGAGAAGACCTCATGGAAGAGGAAACAAACTGAGGAAAATGATGGAAGAGGACTAGGTGCGACCTCACCAGCCAAAAGGCAGTCTGCAAACCAGATTCTCGAGGGAGCACCTGACCACAGTCAACCCAATTCGGTTGATGCAAGATCCTCAGTTGAGAGTGTAAATCGCAAATCTGTTATGTCATCTCCATATTTTGATGTTGGTGATAATGGTTATGGGCATATGGATCCAACCCCTAGCTCACGAATGGGGTTCGAAGCAGCAGCCGGTGGGACCCAAAATATGGATCCCTTCCTGATTATGGGTTTTTGGATACAGAGGAACGCCATGGTAGCTTCCCAGGAGACGGCTCCAATAACCTTGGATATAGCCCCTATATCAGAGAGGATGACAACTACATGAGGGATTTAGAGAGAAGGCAACATATTCGCCTTTACGGGCTTCAGGATCCGGATTCTGTGAGGAGTAATTATTCTGTTCATGATCGTGCTTTTGGTCGTATGGGATCTAGTTATGGGGTATTTGGTTCTGTGCCTGAATCATCTTACATGATGAGTAGTACGCCAGCTATGCAACGATACGCTCCTCGCCTGGATGAGATGACTCCTCGCCTGGATGAGATGAACCATGCCAGGATGGATTCTATGGGACCTGAACCTCCTATAGTTGGTAGAAATGGCACATTTGAACATGGTGTCCCCCAACCTGGATATGGAAGTGGGCTGCCGGGTTTTGCGCCTCGTCCTTCGGCAGGTCGGTTCAATGGTCATTAGAATGTCCATCTTCTAGTTAGGTTTCCTCATCTACTACTGCTTGAAGATGCTATATGCTGTACATAAATGACTTAGAAGAGGGAATGTGCTGTACATACCGGTTGTTGGTTTTGGTTCTTAGGTCCTTCGGAGATCATAGGCTGCGCTACTCTTTTGATATGTGCACTTCCAAAAGACACTTCCTTGTTCTCCGGTGGTTTCTCGGCCCCTTATATGGGACATTGTAATTGGATAATCACTTGTAACGAAATGCTTTAGATGGTGACGACAATGGTCAGAACTGTCCTAACCTAAATGCGCACGGAATCTCATCCCATGTCTTGCCAATTAATCAAAGTAAACTCTGAAAGGAAAGTTCTTTGGTTTATGATTCACCTTCTTATTCCAAACTGCATGGCAAATTAATATCTAATAATATATTTTTTTAAATTTTTATTTGTCACAACAATAACTGCTTGTGTTTTCTAGGAATGGCACAAAATTATGTTTAAAGTGGGAAATCTTTAAATTATAATAAAATCCGTGTATGTTACATGCAGGCCACTTTTCCATCTAAATTCTTTCATAGTATTATTATTATTACTATAATTATTTAATGCACCTCTGTTTTACTTTTCGCTTATAAAGGAAGCAATTATACAGTCTACATCTATTGTATCTTCTTTTATGACAAATATTTTCTTTTTAGATACTTATATTACATTTTATTATTTTAATCGTACGACATATTGTTCTTTTTCATTATTACGGTTTGTCTTTTTTTTTTTATACTTATTTAATTTATTTTTCTTTTCTATTTGTTCTAATTTTTATTCTCTCTATTATATACTGCATTTATATTTTTTACTCATTTTGTTTTAACCCTTGATTTCTTTTTTAACTGTTTTTTTTATTGATTTCTTTTTTTACTATTGACTTTATTCCTTTTTCAACTTCTCACTATCAATTATATTTTTATTATATTTATTAAAAATTTAATTTTAATGTATTGATAATGTAAAAGTTTATTTTATTTTTAATTATATATTATCACATCAACAAATATGAATGATAAATATAACTATTATTCAAAATATCATACAAGTAAAAAGATTTAATCAAATGATAGTTACATTATCAGTGTACCAAAAAAAAATTTAAGTAAAATTTTTTGGAATATTATATTTTATCACATAAGATTATAGTCCATGTTAAATCATATTTATTAATTACTTTTTTTAAATAATTATTTTATTTTATAAAATATATTAAAAAGAAATAGATAATACTTTGTTCCACATATTCTAATGTTTTCTGGTTCGTACCATAGAATATAATAGTCATACATAAAATCATAATAAATATCAAAATTTATTAATTATTCAATGAATTTTTATTTAAATTATAGTTCTTAAATTTTATTTTATATAATAATTTATATTAAACACATTAGTTTTTCATTTTTTTATTTTATAAAAATATTTGTATTATTTAAAAAAAGAAATTACAATAAAAAGGAGAACATCCATAAACATCAAGCGGGCTTTAATAGATAAACTAACATAATATATTGATTATACTGAATTATTGATAAAATTATAATGTATTTTATTAAAGAGAAATAGTTAGGTGCACTGAGAGCAAGAGAAAAAATTTGCTAATCAATTTATTAATTGACATATAAATTTTGTTGGGATTATTATCCCACTTCCCTTACATTTTTATTGCAATGACTAATTTGTCAATCAATAAATAAAATAGAACAAATGTTTTATCTTGTTTTAAGAGTACCTAAGAATATTTTAAACGGGTAATAAATAATAACGTTTCTCACTCACATTTTCCGAATTGCCCTATTATATTACTTCCTTATAATACTTAGGCTAAGTAATTGAAATGCAAACATAGTACTTCCCTAATTTGTACTTAAATTCTTTAATATTAATTAATAATTTTACATTTTAACTGTAAAAAAAATTCTCTTTATAATATATTAATTATACCATCTTTTTTACTACATATATATTTCTAATTCATTTCATATCAAAATTTAAATTTTTTTTCTCTTCCTTATTTTTCATTGTCCATTTTCTTTCTCAATTCTTTATTTTTGAATTTTTTTTTATCATACTTATCTTATTTCTAGATGCTAGAGCAGTTGCCTTTTATTGTTGTTGGCATAATATTTCTAAAATATTTTTCTTTGTTCCCTCTTTTCTCTTATATTTTGGCAATTGTTTTTTTTGTTGCCTATGGTATAATTGATTTAGTGATAATTAATTTAATGCAAAAGCTCCCTTGAAAGGATAAACCTCTGACATGAGAATTTTGTCAATATTTTGAGATAACAAAATGGTAAATTTTAATTTTATGTTTTGAAATATAAAGTTTGACTCATAGTTAAATTGTATTATATAATTTTTTTACAAGTAAAGAAAAAAGAAAATATAAAAATATAGCATATAACATCATTTAAATAGTATTAATTTAAAATATGAAAACATGATTGAATTGTTATTATTTAGTTATTTGCATTTTTCTTAATTGTTTTATTATATGCAGTTATAACTTTTATTAGATGATATTTATCAAAATTTTATATATTTTTAATAATTAAATTTATTTCAAAAATAAAATAAAAAAATTCATGATACTTATATGTATAAAGTGTTGCTTTTTAATTCTCTATTTCAAATTGATCAAAGTTTTATTTAGGTTTAATTACTTTGTAGGTCCCTATGATTTCACTCAATTTTTAATCAGGTCTCTATAATTTAAAAGATTTTAATTATGTCCCTATATTATATAAATTTTTTTAATTGAGTCTCTATGAGTAATAACAGTTGGAATATATATATATATATAGATTATGTCATATTTTAAGTTTTATAATTTTATTTTATTAGATTCTTACTTGTATTATACATAATTTATTAAATCTACATTTTATATAGAATGTTCCTCGCTTGAATTTTCTCTATCATTCCATCGTATTACTTACAATGTTTAGACAAAGCGATTCTCAATCTTAGTATTTCTCTAATTTTTTTACTTTAACTCTTTAATGCTAATTAATAATTTGACATGTTTGACGATGGAATGCCATTTTTTTATATCACATTATATATATATATATATATATATATATATATATATATATATATATATGTGTGTTTCTTTATTTCGTTACGCAACATTTTTAATTTATTTTCCCTTTTCTTTTTTTTATTGTCCATTTTCTTTCTCAATACCTTATTTTTAAAATTTTGATCATACTTGTCTTATTTCTAGCTGCTAGAGCAATTGATTTATTTTTTATTGCAGTAGTATTTTTCATTATTTTTCTTTGTTCCCTCCTCTCTCCTATATATTGACAATATTGAAATGGTATATTTTGGTTTTGTGTTTTCAAAATTTGAAATTTGGCTCACTGTTGTATTGTATTGTATGATTTTTTTACTATTTAATTATAATTAAAAGTAAGCATTTAATAGAAAATAAAAAATCTATAAAAATAATAATTCATCTAATTATTTAGTAATACATTAGGGAGTAAATAGTATTATTCAAATAGTATTCATTAGAAACATGAAAACATGATCAACTCATTGTTTTTTAAACATTTTAAGACTTTGGTTTTTAAGCACTATGAAAAAATTTTACACTACATCATTCAATCAAATATTCAAATTATTCCATTTGTATGATCAACCAAGTAGTGAGTATGAAAATCAATATCATATCTATTGATGCAGTGATAATGTTTACTATATTTATATATTTTCTAATAATTATTTTGTTTTAACAAAACAAATATGTAATAATTTCTGTTATATATATTAAGTTATATTTTTAAATTCTCTATTATATATACCCGGCGTGCAAACCATGGGTACTATAATTAGTTTTATTAAATAGATAAATATTAAAAAGATATTGCATACATGCTCTGCAAATCAAAGAGAATAAAAGAATGTTAAAAAAAACAAGTGTTTTGATTTCGTTGACAAAAGAGAATTGTTTTCTTCTGGTTTTGCTGCGAGAATGCCTATTTTTAAATTCTCTATTGTATCTATATCCATGCTTTGCATGGGTACAACCAGTTCTATTAAATACATAAATATTAAAAAAACATTGATTGCATGATGTGCAAATCAAAGAGAACAAAATAATATTAAAAAAAAGGAAAATAAAGTGTTTTGATATGGTTGACAAAGGGAAGGTGTGTTGATTCCTTCTCCATAACTACTCATTGGCATTTTTCTATCTTGTCCGTGCATTTTAAATGTGTTGCTTTACTAGACAAAATCCTACTATATAATTTGAGTTTAATTTTGAGGAATCTATAGTATAATTTTTATTTTTACATTATCACCTAAGTAAATTTTTTATTTTGCATAATTTTTTAAGTAATAGGTGTAAAACTTAATCATCTTTACTAATGTGACAATATAAAATTGGATAGCAGTATAAATATATTTTACATCGGTAGTATATAAAAGCTAAACTTAAATAATTTGTGTACTTATTTATTTGAGTTCTGTTCATTATTACACATTTATCATCCACAAGGAGCTTCTAATAAAACTGGATTTACATGAGAGGAAACGACGTTGTCTATCATAACACATGAAATTGTCTGATAGTATATCTAATCCAATGTCTAGTTTCATTTCAAAATTTTCTATTTCATAGCGATGAAGCCATTTTCATTGCTCTTTCATTAACCTAATTTCCAAAGGTATCTGAATATACCTTGAGTAATCAACTAATGTTGATTTATGAAAGCATTTCCAATTGTAATTCTAACCTGTAAATAGCCATATCATGTGTTGTTTGTCATTAAGCTCTCTTTTGTCATTCTTTTGCCCTATCAGGTGAACCGACGTATCTCCTTGTAAGTTAAAGATATGAATCGACTGCTGGAGAGAATTTGACTTCGACTCTCATAAATCATTCAGTATTTCCTAAGCGGGTCTGTCTGTATTTGTTGTGGACAATGATATTATGTACTTTCGTGGAAAAAAATTGATTAAAGAAAATTATGTTTTTTCCAAGAGACAAATAAAATTATGGAAAGGGTCAAGATTGTGATGCTCTTGCGCTTTTTATGTACAATTTGCATTCCGTGAGCATCACAAAAAGCAGAGATTAGGGCCTCAAGCATCATAGTAGCATTCTTTTTTCTAAATTGAAACATGGAAAAATACTGGTATGGGCACGATTGTAAGAATTTTTCTTAGACAAACTCACACAAAAATTTATGAGACTCATAGATAAATGAGCATATATTGAATAAAGTTGAAGAGACTTAAGGTATCTAAAATTGATGTGTTAGGCTTTGTGTACATAGGAATTGGTTTGGAACATGTTACCTGGCAACATCATTCTCTCTCTACATTATATGAGAGTTTCAGACAGATAGCAGAAGTCACTTTCATGACTCTCGAGCAAAATAAAACCAATCATATGTATACCATTCCAAAACTAGTAAAGGTTATGGCACTACACAAAAAGAGCTCCTACACACGAATTGCCGATTTCATCGTTCCCAAAATTTGCTTCTTTACAGCAAAACAGAGAATCAGTGTCAAGACTTGTGTGAGGTATGCGGGATCCTTGGTCCTCCTACAACTTACAGTCCCTCAAAGTTTGAGCCTCAGTGGGAACATCTTATCACCAAATTAAAGTTAATTATTTGAATCATTTAATAATTTTTTCTTTATTTAATTATTAGTAGAATTAATAGTAGGATACTATAGGAAAGCACATCAAACTCTTGCATGAAGTAGCATAAAATAATCACTACAGACTTCTGAATTACACATTTTCACTATTATTTCACATCCAATATAATCTTTCTCCAAAAGCAACATGCCTTGAGACTTGGTAAGCATGATTGAATATGTTATATTATAATGAGATTAATGTTGTTATGAGATATTATTTGCAATGTTCTTATATATGCATGTTATCATAAGTGTTATGTTTAAAAATGACTCACTTCGACTAAAGGATATTTTCAAACATAAAATTGAACAATATTACATGCACACATTTTATAATAAACTCGAAGTGGTGGGAACGTTATCAATGACACCTTAGTTTTCTACTAAGAAAACTTGTTTTTCACTCCTGCTATTCGGCACGTTTGTAGACAATAATGACTTCGTGATCGTGTATGTGGATACGACGGGGTTTTGACGTCCATTATGATCCTAACACAAATTGTATGCTGGTTACTACAAGAGCTACTATTAGATTTACATTTTCTTTGGTAGACCTTTTGTTTTTTTTGTGTTGAGTTAGGATTTCAACCCAACGATCACCCTTATGATGATATTCTCTTGGTAAGAATTCACCAAGAGTCTAAAGAGAAAGAGGGACCCTTAGATGTTAAGCCATTGCACGTGGATGGTTTATCCAAACAACGTTGGTGAAGAGGAAGATCCATTAGAGGACTCCTACAACCTAGTAGACAATTGGAAAGTGGCTTCGAACGTGTCTCACATTTCTATCTCTTCCACAAGTAGTAGTATATGAGGGTTAAGGTTGACTTTCTTGCGCTTAGTTTATATAATCTTTAAGTAATTGACATATAAACCTTATTTATTTCAATGAAATTTATATTATTATCCAATTCTTCCGGCTGTCTCTATTACTTAATGATTATGACTCACGTTTTAAGTTTTTAAAAAATTATCACTATTTTCGCTTAAGATGTTTTCTAAAAGTAAATGATGCAAAAACATAAGTGATATGAGTCATAATAATTGCATATCACTTAAGAATAATGTTGTCGTTATCATGAGGGTGTTACACATCTAGTCAGGGATTCAATTTTTGACGATGTGTATGAAAAATGTCTTGTGACTAGAGAAGTTTATCCCCTTATTAGGGGAGCTTCCATCTCAAAAGGATTAGTCACTGTTGGGTAATGGATACCTTGGGATAGGAGTGTTCATGACCCGGCCTAGCTCAAAGCTTATTGGGTTATGTTTGGATCCTCAAATTTAACTCGTTATACTTTTCGAGTCAAATTCAAGTTATGTTTAGGGTTGGCTTCACCCAACCTGAGGTAAACAGTCATTTTAAAGTTATACTTTTTGTTGTTGTAATAATTAGTGATAAATTATAAGATTTTATATTTCAATTAATATATTTTAATTAACATGATATCATTTTTGTAGTCATATGGCTTGTTTTGAAACATATATTGCAAAATATCTCATGAATTTTATTTCTTTTTAGGAAAATTTTATAGCTTTACTATGTATAATGTTAAAATCTTTATAGATTGTTTAAAAATCGTGTTGACCTGGTCATTAATCAGGATTGATTGGGTAAAGTTAAAGCTTAAAGAAATGGCCCGATCTAAAAATCGGACCAGGTTTGGTCCAACCAGCTTGACCTGTTCTTTGTACACCTCTACCATGGAAAACCAAATACTGAATAATACTTACTATATTTATATATTTTCTAAAAATTATTTTGTTTTAATAAAACACATTTTTTATTCCAGAAAGATTAGGTGAGGAAACATAAGTCCTTAAAACTTTGAGTGGTAAACGATACGACTCTTCCAGGTTTCAAATGCCAGACTTTGTAGGTAAAACTTGCCTAGGACTCAACTCACCCATTGAGTTAACTCCCATCGGATTAATAATAAAAAAAATATGTAATACTTTCTTCCTTATATATTAAGTTATATTTTAAAATTCTCTATTATATATGACAAAACTACCAATTCGTCCCTTTAAAATTTTGCGCTGACCAAATTGATCCCTATAAAAAAAAACTCCCAAATCGGTCCCTCCCAAATTCAAACGTTTACTAAGTTAATCCCTCTATTAACATCACTAACGGAGTATGCTTACGGGTCCGTTACTATGCTTACATGGCATCATTAATCCCTCCACTAAACAAAACCATGCCATTTTGTATTGTCATTTTAAAACCAGCTCCTTCCACCTTCTTCATCTCCCTAGCCCCAATCTTCATTTGTTAATTTGTCTTCGATGGCGACGACAACGGCTTCTTGTCGGTGTCTTCGTCTGGCTTGGTCTTCTTGGTGATGGAGAGGGTGTCAATGGTCTCCCGGAGGTGGAAGCATGGCTTGACTCCAACCTCGCCTCTCTCCTGAAGGCCTTCGATCCATGTCTCGCCCAGATCCTCCCATCTATGCCTCGCCCAGATCTCTGCCTCAGGCTCATCTCTATCCAAAGGCTCCCCTTTCATGAGGTACTGTTTTTCTAAAATCTTGATTCTCTCATTTTTTTTTGTTTTGATTTCGGAAGCACTTAATCACTAGATATTGCTATTTGATGAGATTTTGATTGGATTTCATACATGTCGATAACTAATTCACACGTGTGTATTTATTAGGAGGAGGAGGAGTAAAAGAATAACGTATGGGGACTTGTGATTTGCTAAGAGAATTGGTTTTGGTTCCATTAGAATAGGTTAAAGAAAAATTAAGCATTAAAGGAGCTCGTTTGTTGGTAATATTGCTTAGGACTTGTGAAATTGGCATGACATTACCCAATTATTAATGCGAGTAAGATGCAAAAATGTCTGTGTACTAGCTGGTGGCTTCTTGTATATTGAGGAAGGTCATTTTTCATAGTCGTTGTTGTTTCTAATTTTGGTTTGTCCTTGTATTCCAATTCATGTTCTGGTAGAAAGAAAGCAAGGTAAATTATAGATAAGTTTGGGGCTAGGGTTTAACTTTCAAAAGAAGAAAAAAAAAAAGGGAGATGAAGAAGATGGATGTTAGTGGATGTTAAGGGCATAGTAATGGACATGTAAGCATGTTTCGTTAGTGACGCAGAAGGATTAACTTGGTAGATGTTTGAATTTGGAAGAGACCAATTTGAGATTTTTTTTTATAGGAACCAATTTAGTGGATGCAAAATTTTAGAGAGGAATTTGATAGTTTTATCATTATATATATACCGTGCAAAGCATGGGTCAACTACTTTTATTAAAAACATAGATATTAAAAAAAAAACATTGTTTGCATGCTCAGCAAATCAAAGAGAACAAAAGAATATTAAGAAAGAAAAGTGTTTTGATTTCGTTGACAAAAGAAAAGTACTCCAGGTTTTGCTGCGAGAATGCCTATTTTTAAAATTTAAATTCTCTATTGTATATATGTCCGTGCTCTGCATGGCTACTAACCACAACTAATTTTATTAAGAATTTAATTGAAATACATTGACAATGGTAAGAATGTTTTACACATTTATTTAATCATGTAATGATACATCAGTAAATATGATTATTTTCAATTTTCGCTACTTAAAAAGTCATAGAAAAGAAGAGATATGATTGGATGCCAAAGTAAAACTCAATGTATCAAAACTAAACTTTTTTATTAAATACATAAATATATTTTTCAAAAAATAAGATTGACTGCATGATGCGAAATCAAAGAGAACAAAGCAATAGCACAAAAAGTGTTTTTTATTTCGTTTACAAAAGAAAACTGTTTTCTTCTGCTTTTGCTGCGAGAATGCCTATTCCAACTGACGAGTATAATTGGCGAGAAAAAGAACAAAGTGACGAGTATGCTAACAGTATAACTAACTAAACTCCTACCCCTCCATTGCGTAAAGTTGAGTCACATTGATAAAGGTGCTTTGATTTTTCCTTCTAAATTATTGAGACATGCATATACCCGTTAGACTATGAACTCACTTGTAAAACTAGTACTTTATAATTGTGTATATATATATATATATAATTATTTTTTTCAGTTTTCTTTTTAAGGAGAGTTTTTTCCTTGCTGCTTGAGGAAGCCGAAAGACAAACCACATAAAGAAGGGTGAGTGGAGTAACCCAGCATCCCATTAATTTTCTATCATCGACAGCTATCTGTGGCCACGTCGCACATGAGGCACCCCCAATGTTGCGGGTCAAAAACAAAATGTAAGGGGGGTTGAGGCCAAAACGTGGTAATATACTAATACCATGCCTCTTGAAATCCCATGTTCAGAGTTGAGTTCTATCAAGAGGATGTGAACTCTTTACTCCTTCCCCTTGAGTGTACGTGTGACTGTGTATGACTAAAACAATAAATGAATGTAAGGTGTTCGACCAAATAAATGTTCAGGGTTCCATCCAGAGCGTAGATGTGTGTGTTTGTGAGAGAGAGAGAGAGAGGGATGGATGATGAAATTCAAAGCTTCCTTAATGTATGGATCACAACCATCTCATGTCTTTGTTATTGTTACTACATTGCTGCAAGAATACCAAAAGGCCTCTTGAGGCTTCTCTCCCTCCTTCCCATCTTCTACCTCTTCCTCATCCTTCCCTTCGACATTTCTTTCGGCCACCTCCGTGCCCCCACAACCTTCTTCCTCGTTTGGCTTGCCAATTTCAGGCTCCTCCTCTTCTCCTTCAACCAAGGCCCCCTTGCACTCTCCCCAAACATCTTCCATTTCATTTGCATGGCTTCCCTACCCATAAACCTCAAACAACCCCCACCATCAAAACCAACCGAAAATAACACCAACCCACCACACAAATCCACCACAGAGATAGAAAATCCCCAAAAAAATCACCTTTTCCAAACTCACTTTTTATGTCCCTAAAAGTGCTTGTATTGACCATGATCATCTGGGCCTGTGACTACAGAGAAAACCTGCACCCCAACTTGATCCTTGCCCTCTATTTCTGCCAGATGTACCTTGCCATGGAGCTTATGCTATCCCTAAGTGCAGCAACGGCTCGAGCCATCTTCGGGTTCGAGATTGAACCACACTTCAAAGAGCCTTACCTATGTACTTCACTTCAGGACTTTTGGGGCTATCGATGGAACCTCGTGGTTTCAAGTATTCTACGCACTACGGTATACGATCCCCTACGACGTGTGTGCAACCGTTTTATGGGACTGACGTGCGCGACACAAACTGCCAGGTGGGTCACGTTCCTTGTGTCCGGGTTGATGCATGAGCTGATATTTTATTACCTTGTACTTGCACCTCCAACATGGCAAGTCACATGGTTTTTTGTCCTCCATGGCACAAGCACGGTCGTAGAGGTGGCGGCAAAGAAGGTGATGCTCCACCGTGGATGGAGGCTACACCGCGCGGTGTCAGGGCCGCTGGTGGTGGTGTTCGTGGCAGTCACTGCGAAGTGGCTGTTTTTCCCTCAGCTGATGAGCAATGATGCGGATAGGAAGGCTGTTGAGGAACGTAAGATTATGGTGGATTTTGTCAAGTCGAAGTTACCATCACATTTGTTTTAGCGCTCTACAAGGAACACTGCTTATTGCTGAGTTTTAATGGTCAGAAAAGTCAATCAATTACTCAGTTAATTTTGTGGATTAAAATTGTTTTATTTTGAAGTGATGATAGTATAGACTTGGATTCATGGTGAATCCATATATAGCAAAATATTCACCATAAAAAATCTGCTATAAAATATTATACGTTTGTGTATATATATATATATATATATGGTTTTTGGTTATGGTAACCTAAGGTATCAGTATTCTTTTGAATCAAATAGTTATGATTTAATCATGAATATTTAAAATATTAATAAATTTAGTTAATAGGACATTAAATTTTCAATTATATAGAATGTATCGATATACTGTGAATTTTAAAGGATAGAGAAATCTTCATAAATATTTAAAAATAAAAGATAGATGTTGTCATGTGTCGGGTTTAGGGTGAACCTAAGTCTATGTTATTATTTTTATCCTGCAATGCTTACCAAGGCCCAAGGCACGTTACTTCTAGAGAAAGATTATATTGTATGTGAAATAATAGTGAATATATGTGTAAGTCAGAAGTTTGTAGTGTTTATTTTATGCTACTTTATGCAAGATTTTGATGTATTTTCCTGAGATATCGTATTTTCTTATTAATTCCACCAATAATTAATTCTCTGTCCGGGGTGAATTGGTGAGGTGGGTTGATGTTATTTTTGGTTGGTTTTGATGATTGGGGTTGGGATTGTTTGAGCTTTATGGGTAGGGAAGCTATGGAGATGAAATGGAAGATGTTTGACGAAAGTGCAAGGGGGCCTTGATTGAAGGAGGAGAGGAGGAGCTTGAAATTGGCGAGCCAAACGAGGAAGAAGGTTGTAGGGCCACCGAGGTGGATGTAAGAGAGGTTGAAGGGAAAGATGAGGAAGAGGTAGAAGATGGGAAGGAGGGAGAGGAGCCTCAAGAGGCCTTTTGGTATTCTTGCAGCTATGTAATAACAGTAAAATAGAGATGAGATGGCTGTGGTCCATACCCGAGGAAATTTTGAATTTTATCATCCATCTCCTCACTCTCTCTTTCATACACACATTTTCATTCTAGTTCTGTCAAGTGGCAAGGAAATTTCTGGTTTTGTTTTTATACTAGATTAGTTTGTATGGCAGCCAAATCATTTTCGATTAAAAATTATTATATTAATTGATTGAGTGAAAAACGTAATACCTCCAATATTTAATCTTCTACACAAATTGTGCATTAAGTCAGCAATGATTTTTAAAAAAAAACGACAACCCCCAGACCGCCGTTGCAAAGATGGAGGGCAAGGGATGCCTGCCTTGAAGATCACAACTAGTATTTGACCCGTGTCGTTGCTTGGACATTTGAAAGGAGCAGGTATACAATTTTTAAGTAATAAATTTACTATCAAAAATTTAAATATTTAAATATCTACTAATTGTTCATTCGTTGATGAAATTTTCTATTAATTTGATGTAGAACTGAGACTGATATTTCAACTACAATTTCTTATGCAAGTGTAAATTGTGCTCAATATTGCACGACTATAGATTGGCTACAAAGTAAATGCCAATGAAACTTATCAACTATACAGACTTGAGATTTTATTTAGTGCATGGTTTTGAAAATTGTCATGGATACAACTATTAGTCCTGGAATGAGAAAAGAACCTTATAGCAGTACTTAATATTTAAAGTTTAAATATGCAAGAATCTCCATCAATTGTTCAACAGTCTGGATTGAGTACCTGTTGTTTTGGTATATTTTTTTATTAAATGATCTAAAACTTCAAAGTGATCTATCAACTGGAATGTGACAGTAAGTGTAACTCACGCACAATATTAGTGTAGCAATCTAAAAATAACAATTGATCTCTCGAAGTATTAAAGAAGAAAAATGTTACATATTTCCTCATTCATAAATAGAACAGCAAAGTTGCAATTGGATAAAACAAAATTTACATTATAGAGCAAACAATTATCACTAAAACCAATGCCCAACAAACCCAAATCTAGCACGTTTTTATCTCCACAAAAAGTATATTCCCTGTACCTCGTTCTGCCTCCAAAGATCACTCGATGACTTGATTCTTCTTTTACATAGCAAAAACAAAACAGTTGAGAGCAAAATTGATGCATTTGACATGCATATCTGTGAAGCCAATGATGCCCCAGCATGTAAACTGGCACAGCAAGTGAAAGAGACCACGTTCTCTTTGAGGCTTAAGGGATGGAAACTAAACCAACTCATAGTTTATATAGAATTCAACAAAGGCAAAGCTTGCAACCAAAACTTAGGGCTCACTTGTAGGGACTGGCTCAGCAGAAAGAAGCTGCTCAGATGGACAATCTTTATCAATATTATCCGTATACATTCAATCATTTTACTTAGTCAATGTACTATCTGTATACAATAGCTAGTAAGACCATCTTTATCATGGATTTGTTCAAAATCTATACACAAAAAGTTATAAACCGATTTATAATTAAATAAGATGCATGATAATAATATAAAATTGAATATTCTGAATTTTATATGTATTGTAAGAATGCTTTATGAATTAGATTTATTTACTGTTACTTTTAAAATTGCTTCAATTTGAATTCTTTAATCAATGCTATTAAGACATAAGTTGACAAAAATCGTAAAATTTGATTTTTCATGTGTTTATAGTTTATATCTTAAGATATGAATGATTTTTTTTTCAATTTTTTCAGCAACAAAACAAACTGAAAATAATTCTGCTAGAAGTTGAGATTTGTTATTATTGTTGGAACTGAAGTTAAAAAATTGTAAATGCAAGTTGCGAAAATATTGTAAACCAATACTCAAAAAGTTGTAAATTAATATGTAAAAAGTTGTAAATCAGGACACAAAAGTTGTAAACCTATTGATGACACATACTAAATAAGTTTAGGATTAAATGTGAAACCATATGCAGAAAATTGTAAACTAGTATACAAAAAATTGTAAACCTGTGCACAAAAAATTATAAACCTATATGCAAAAAGTTATAAACATGGGTGAAAGAGAGAAATAAGAGAAAGAGAAATAAGTAAACTATTTTGCTAGGTGCTGCAAATGTCAAGGCAGCAATATTTTGTTTCATGTAGGAACTTCAACACACTGTATTAACAACTTTATCACTTACACGTGTCAATTTATTATTAGACCACATAAGATTTGTAAGATGAATATAACAATATCATCTTTACCTAAGAACATGCTTGTTTTTAATTTTTTTAATCTTCCCAACGCATTGTATGGGCTCAAAATGACGGTCCACACAAACTTTCACCGCTTCCGTACATATGCATCCATGTAGTGCATCGCATGTATGCGTTCATATATCATTTCTCTATACTGATACCATGCCTCTTGAAATCCCATGTCAGAGGGTTGAGTTCCATATCAAGAGGATGTGAACTCTTTCTCCATCCCCTTGAGTGTATGTGTGACCGTGTATGACTAAAAAATACTTCCTCTATTTCACAATTATAGTTGCTTTAGGAAAAAAAATTCCATATTGATTGTCATTTTAATATTTCAATAGAAAATTAATTATTTTATACTAATTTTATTCCCGATTACTACGTACTCATCTGTCACTGGTTAATGTAATTTTATTCCTCATTACTACGTACTCATCTGTCACTGGTTAATGCTATTTCATCGACTGAACACTCCAACTATATTTCTCTTTCTATATGAGACCTATATTTCTCTTTCTACAACACTCCAACTACTCTCATTAAATTATCACTTGGTTAGAAGAGTGGTTAGAAATCCAAAAGACAGAAATGGGAGTTAAGATTAGGAGGCTGACCACTAACGCGTGAAAGCTCCGTTCAAATGCATTAAAAAATCTGAAGCTGAAGATGATAAAACACGGAAAAGATGGACGACGAAGACAAAATAAATTATTCCAAAGATTTAGTTGAAGGTGAAGACATTATTGAAGACTCTACAAAGATTGAGATTGTTGAAGACTGCATTGATGAAGTTCAAGACACTTTTGAAGACTCTAGTAAGATTGAGATTGCTGAAGATTCCATTGATGAAGTTCAAGACATGGTTGAATACCCTACAAAGATTGAGATTGTTGAAGACTCTATTGATGCTGAAAAATATATTTCAGAGTCTCAAGTGTTGCAAGAGGTATTTGCAAACAAAAAAAATCTTAAATGCCATGAGTTTGATATAAACAAATTTCCAGAGGAAGAAGATGATGAGAATAACACATATCAAGAAAAAGAAATTCGAAAAATTATTAAATCCATGTTAAAAACTTATTTAACTAATTTTATTAAAATAGCCATACATCACGTGTCACAAAACTTTTTAATTTTACTTTTGGTAATTTTGGCGGTAATTAAATATTATTTTTGTGCCATACTCGATCCGGAAGAAGATGGCTAGACAATATGAATGATATCGGTGTCATGAGAGTAGTTGGGAAGAAAGAAAAAGAATTTGACAGAGAATAATTCTTTTTGACACAAACATCCATGTGGGTCCATATGATATGAAAAGAGTGATAGAGAGAGAATAAGTTGGAAGAAAAAAAAGTGGTGAGTCTTATATTGTTTATGAGTAGGGTGTTTAGGTGTTTGAGAAAAGAAAGAGACCTTGATAGAATCGCGGGTATTTGGGCCATGATCCGCGACCAACCAGTCTAAGGGTAATAGCCAACTCTATAAAAGTTGGGTGGTTTAGGTTATTAAAATAAGGAAATGCAATTGAAGGGTAATAGCCAACTCTGTAAAAGTGGGTAGTTGAGGCAATCATGCCTGAGCATATACAGGCCTTGATGCATTTCTTGTGTTAAAACTTATAAGTAGGGCTTTGTTGTGTTATTTTAGCAAGCCCTGTGATTTTTCCTTGCCACTTGAGAGAACCAGAACCTAGATTCAGAGAGACGTGATGGATGATGAGATTCAAAGTTTCCTCAAAGTATGGATCACAGCCATCTCAGGTCTATGTTACTGTTATTACATTGCTGCAAGAATACCAAAAGGCCTCTTGAGGCTCCTCTCCCTCCTTCCCATCTTCTACCTCTTCCTCATCCTTCCCCTCAACCTCTCTTCCGTCCACCTCGGTGGCCCCACAACCTTCTTCCTCGTTTGGCTTGCCAATTTCAGGCTCCTCCTCTTCTCCTTCAACCAAGGCCCCCTTGCACTCTCCCCAAACATTTTCCATTTCATTTGCATGGCTTCCCTACCCATAAACCTCAAACAACCCCCACCATCAAAACCAACCGAAAATAACACCAACCCACCACACAAATCCACCGCAGAGATAGAAAATTCCCAAAAAATCACCTTTTTCCAAGCTCACTTTCGATGTCCCTAAAAGTGCTTGTATTGACCATGATCATCTGGGCCTGTGACTACAGAGAAAACCTGCACCCCAACTTGATCCTTGCCCTCTGTTTCTGCCAGATTTACCTTGCCATGGAGCTTATGCTATCCCTAACTGCAGCAACGGCTCGAGCCATCTTCGGGTTCGAGATTGAACCACACTTCAAAGAGCCTTACCTATGTACTTCACTTCAGGACTTTTGGGGCCATCGATGGAACCTCGTGGTTTCAAGTATTCTACGCACTACCATATACGATCCCCTACGACGTGTGTGTACCCGTTTTATGGGACCGACGTGCACGACACAAACTGCCAGGTGGGTCACGTTCCTTGTGTCCGGGTTGATGCATGAGCTGATTTTTTACTACCTTGCACCTGCGCCTCCAACATGGCAAGTCACGTGGTTTTTTGTCCTCCAGGGCACGTGCACGGTCGCAGAGGTGGCGGCGAAGAAGGTTATCCTCCTCCGTGGGTGGAGGCTACACCGCACGGTGTCGGGACCTTTGGTGGTGGCGTTCTTGGCGGTCACCGCGAAGTGGCTGTTTTTCCCTCAGCTGATGAGGAATGGTGCGGATAGGAAGGCTGTTGAGGAGCGCAAGATTATGGTGGATTTTGTCAAGTCCAAGTTACCATCACATTTGTTTTAGCGCTCTACAATGAACATTGCTTATTGCTGAGTTTTGATGGGTAGAAAATTCGATCAATTACGTACTCAGTCGATCTTTTTTGTTACTGTGTATTTATTTAACTATTTTTTAGCTTAATTAACTTAATAATTTTGTGTGAAGATTTATTATTATTTTTTATTTGCTGAGGTTTTCATTTAAAAGCTTGATTTTGGGTGGGGATATCTATGATTGTGGTACTAAAGGTTGTTATAGCAGTTTAAGCTGTGTTTCGCGCAGTTGCTTTTGCAGCAACTGATGATTATTAGTTTCCATATATATGCAGCCTGGAAATCCTCTAGCGAGAGCTAATGTGTTGTAAATGGATGAAAATATTTTGCCCCAAGTGATGTCCCTTTTTTTCTGTCCTCCCCAATCATTGATAAGAATGAAAATAGATATAAAAATTAATAAGTTATCAAATATACGATAGATATCTTTTACGTGATAATAAATGATTAAGAGATAGGAAATTTATCAAATATATAATTGAATGTCCCTATCACATAAGCATTAGTGGATTTTATTAATGATCATTGTGTGCATCTATGCTTGACAATGTCACAACTCTTTTTTTGTTTTCTTTTTCGTTGAATTTGAGCATGGTTTTGAATCGGATGATTATATTTAGATGCTATGGTCATTTAAGGATGCTATGAGCTGAATATCTATTTGTTTTCTAAAAAGTTCTTTTGCTTTGATTTGAAGCTCGCATAACAATGACAAACCGTTAACTAGGTTCGCTGGATATTGCTCAATGGTGGAAAAGTCGGTGATGCTAGAGATTCATGCTCATGGTAAATTTCAAAGGGAGTGGAGATGCGAAATTAAATTTTTAAACTAGGGATTTTGCTAGTAATTGGCCAAAGGGCACTAGTTGAAGAATAAAAAATGGAAAATTTTGAAGTCTCCCAATGCATTGATTTTTTTTTTTTGGGTCAAAAAACAGTTTTCAATTTTTATTTCTTATTTTTCTATTTATTTTTAAGGATTTTATGAAAAAATAGTAAAAATATTTTTATTTTTATTTTCAATTTTCAGTATTTCTATTATAAAATTATGAAAATAAGAAAATTGAAAAAATGGTTCTATGAAACTAAACGCACTCTATACATTTTGCTTTCTCAATCAAAACTATCCTTTTTTTATTCCTTAAGCATTGTTCTTAAGGCACTAATTAACAAAATCCTTTAAAATATTGCATAATTTTTCTAGGTAGATTTCAGGCTAAAAGATATGGTATTCTGATGAATTCTAATACCATAATTTATAGCATTTCATATATAGTACCACAGCAATAAGACGCTTGTTGCTTGATCTTTTATCCTTGCAGATTTGGTTCTTTTCTTTTTATTATTTTAACTAAAGGTTTATTTATTTGTAAAATTCTGTTCCCATTCCAAGTTCTGCAGTTTCACCATTAGATTCATATAGTTGCATTAAATGATTATTCTATATTTTTTAAAAATAAATGTTGTTTTCTTAAATACTTTGCACTTTTGCCGGAATAAAATTGCCCTTTCTTTTGTGTTATGGTACAAATCTCCTTGTATTGTCCATTTTGGTCCCTAATTTTCTTCTTGGGGATACTACATTTTTCATCTCTTTTTTTTTTTGGTACCCTAAAGCACAAACTACATGTACAAATAAAAAATCTTCATATCGATTTATAATAAATACATATAAATATTTTTTATTAAAATTTGATTTTATAAAGTGGTTTTTCAAAAAATAAAATTTATATAATGAATTTTTATCTTCTTTTTTTTTTAGTAAAATAAACTTTTTTCTTGAGAGATGATATTATTTCACTTTTATCCCATCTCTTTCTAAAACATATATTTTTATACCCCAAATAATTAAGATAAGTTACATTTTAATTTATAATTTTTTTTGTTAATTCTCTATTTCTCACATTTATGATCTTATTTTTGACCAAAATAACTTTTATTAAAACTTATATAGTTTAATTTTTTACAAAATAAAATATATGTGCCTTATTTTTTTTTGGTAAGGGGAGAATAAACAAACAAGAGGGCATTTAGCTATTCATAGCATTAGCCACGAGTAAGCTAGTAGTCTCTTGGGGTTTGAGCCCAAACAACCAAAGATTGACAATCCATTGTTCCAAGCCTTGCTAACAAGTCAGCAACCTTATTAGCTGAGCGAAAGACATGACGAAGCGAAACTACCTAATCACGATGCACAAGCTCTCAATTTGATGCAGAAGACTCTGGAGTGCAGGAGCCCAAAAACTTTGAGGGCTAGAAATTAAGCCTAGTGCCTCCAGAGAATCCGACTCGTAAAACACCCTTCTCCACCCATGATTCCAAGCAAAGAGCAAGTCCTTCCTTGGTGGCTAACGCTCCACCCAAGAAACATCGATTGGCCCGCCATGCAAGAGAACCCGCGAGCCAAGTCCCATTGGAGTCTCTGATCATACCCCCAAATCTCCTGTGCCCTACACGAGACGTACACTTGCATCCACATTCAACTTAACGCTCGCAAGTGGAGGGCAAGCCCACTTGTCTGACTAACCCAAAAGAGAGGCAAAGGGCCGCCACGACTTTCGCGACATCCACCATAGAACCCCAAATCTGACACGTAACCCGAATAGGATGCCAGACTTCATTATTAAACCCTAGAGTGCCCGCCAAATCCACCACGTGTTATGATATAAAGAGTGGAGGTATCACTGCGCACCAAAGAAGCCAGCCACTCCTCTGCATGGAGATCAGCCCACACGCAATCAAAACCCAATCGATGCAACACCGCATCAGCCATCACACTATCATGAAGGCAATGAACAGTGTCGTCATCCGCACTACCACAACGGGAACACAGTGGAGACAAAGCTAAGTTCCTGAGTGATGAAAACTATTGGTTGGAAGAGCATTATGATAGCATTGCCAAAAGAAGAGTTTAAACTTCAGGGACTTGGTGTTTCCATAGGTCACGCCATTTGGGTCCTTAGTCCAATTGTTGTTCGAAGTAAGCAACCACTTGTAGCACTTAGCCGTCTGTAAGCCCCACCTGTATTGTGAAGCCAAATCCAGTTCTCAGGAAACTCATGGACGGACCAACCTTATTCCAAATAAGCTCAAGAATGTAGTTGGGAAGAGGGGTATAAATGGAATGAACCAACCAAGCATCACCACTCCAAACATCACAAACCTGAAATCAGAATCAGAAATATGCACATAAGGGACATGGGTACAGAGGGGGCCAATCCCTAACCAATCCGAGTACTAAAAGGATGAAGCACCATCACCCAAACTGAAACAGAAAGCCAGACCCAACTCAAGCCAAACCTTAGCTAAGCTCTTCCAAATACAAGAGGATGAGGAGGATGCGTGAAAATCATGGGCGGCCCTGTGCGGACATACTTCTCCCATAAGAGCGTGGCCTATAGTTTATGAGGTTCAAAAAGAAATGAGGCCACAAGCTTGCCAAGTAAATCAACATTCTGGTAACGAGAGACATAAATACCAAGACCCCAAGCCTTTAGGGGTGACAATATAGTATTCCAGTTAACCAAATTAAGATTCTTGTTAGAGCCATTATCTTTTCCATACCAAATAAAATGGCAAACTGTAGAATCAATGGATTGACAAATGGACTGAGGCACCCAAAGGGTTTGCATAGGATAAATTGCAAAGGAGGATAGTCCGACTTAGCCAAACAAACTCTCCTGGCCTTGTTCAAAAGTTTACTTTTCTAGCTAGCCAACCTAGTGGTAATTTTCTCCATGATAGCCTTAAAATGGTGCTTCGATACTCGTCCCTGAATGAGAAGGAAACCAAGATATTTCCCTAAGTTGGTTGCAAAACGGATGGAGGATATCACGTAAATAAATCACGGCGTTGCCTAGAGACATTGGAAGAGCACAACACACGCGATTTCTCCACATTCACCTTCAAACCTAAGGCCTTGCAAAACTTCTCCATAACATCCATGATACACCTCACTTGCGTTCGTCTAGCTTTCCAGAAGATCATCAGCAAACATTAGATGAGAAATACCTGTTCCTCCTCGAGAAATATGAATAAGATCCAATGACCCGTCCTCTACCATATCATTAATACATAGTGCCAAACACTCCATACAAAGTACAAGGAGGTATGGAGAAATTGGATCTCCTTGACAAAGACCCTAGTTGGAGAGAAGGCTAGCAGTCTAGAACCATTCCATAAGATAGATAGACTGGAGAAGCTAACCATTGACATGATAAGGCTAACAAAACGATGAGGAAACCCAAAAATCATCAAGGTATCCTGAAGAAATCCCAATGATCATAAGCCTTTTCCAAATCTATCTTAAAGGCTATTGCTCCTTTCTTCATTTTGGAATGCTTCATGTAGTGAAGGACTTCTTGAGCGATAATCAGGTTATCCCTTGTTCCTCTCCCTGGTAGAAAACTCCCTTGTAAAGGGCCAATAAGATCATTCAAGCGAGGTCACATACGATTCACCAACACCTTAGACATAATTTTATAAATAACGTTCAGAGACTTATAGGGCGAAAGTTCTTAAGAGAAATCGCATCATTTCCCTTAGGTATTAGAACAACTAAAGTCTCCACCAGGTGAAGGTCCACAGAACCAGTCAAGAAAGCCTCCTCCACCAGGCACCAAACATCCACTCCTACTACGGGCCAATAATTCTTATAAAAGAACAACTGAAAACCATCTGGTCCTAGGGCCTTGAAATACCCTATTTGCATCATTACTCTCCAAACCTCATCAAAGGAGACTGAAGCCAGTAATCCCCATCCCTCTTCCTCTGAAAGCTAGGGCAACTTGTAGTCCCAAATGCCACTTGAGGAGTAGTAGATCTAGGAGCAAACAACTGTTGGTAGAACGACAAGGCCTCCCTCTGAGGACCTCATCATCCGCAGCCCAAGTCTTATCGCTAAGAAAAAGACCGTGAATTTTATTCCTCTTCCTCCTAACAATCATTTGGGCATGAAAGAACTAGGTATTACAATCACCAAACCGAACGCATTGCTAATGATATTTCTAGTACCAAAGAAACTCATCCTGAAGAAGAACAATGGCATAATCCTCCTAAAGCTCCTGCAACAACTCTGTCCAATGGCAGAATCCCAAATTTCCAATTTCCTTTCAACCTCCTTAATACGACCCTCCAGGCACCGCTTTCTTTTCCAATATGCCCAAAAACATCTTTATTGAAGATCAAAGAATCATCTCAAACCGCCTGAAGCTCTCCACCTTAGGCTGACCTCTCAACCAAGCACCCTGAACCACCCTTTTGAACGCAAGGTGAGTGGCCCAAGCTACTTGGAATCGAAAGGACGCACACCTATCTCTTGGGACGTAACTTTACAATGGAGAAGAAGAGGGGAATGGTCTGAGTGAAGACGACTCAAGTTCTCCACAAATACCTCAGGGAACATAAGGCGCAAGCAATTCGCAAGACCTCTATCCAAATGCTTAGAGACCAACCTACCCCATGACCTTTCTAGACCAAGTATAGTGACACACCACCGCACCAAGGTCCAACAAATCACAGCCTTCCAACATGACAGCAAAAGCATTAGCTTGCCCTTGAAGAAAGTTCACACCCAAACCTCTAAAGGGAGAAGAATTTCATTAAAGTCTCCAGTAACAACCAAGGACCTGAGACTAATTGATGTAAAGACTTGAAAAAATACCAAAGAGCACCCCAACCGACGGGATTGGGCTAGCGTAATCAACACTACAAGCCCAAGTGGAGTCTCCTTGACCCAGTAAAAAGGTCACCACATTAGCATTCGCATCCATAACCCTACAATGAAGATTCGTGTATTAGAAAGCACCCACACACTACCACCATTACCTACTTCTTGAGCCACCCCAACCTCCATAAATCCTTGTCTATTCCACCAAGCTTATGAGTTTTCAAAGTGCGAATGAGTCTCTAAAAGAATGAAAATCGAAGGTTGATATCTTTTGATTAATTCCCTGAGTGATGACGACCTTTGGGGCTCACTGCACCCTAATATTCCAACATATAATTGAGCAATGCATAAGCAACAAATGATCACAGAGATTGCTCCCATAGCAATTCGAAAGCCTAAGTTGGGGCAACGAGGATCCCTTAAGGTTACCTCCCCTAGTAGACAATTCCCTGTTCCTGTCATTCGCCATCCCTTTCCCTTCATTAAGACCCTCCACCTGAGCATTGGCTAGGGGATCACGAATTGGTGACGTGTCAAAATCCGAGGTTGCAACCTTTTATGTGGCCTTTTCTTGATTTTAGAGATTGGCTCAACTGGCCAAGTTGCAAGTCTGATTGTACCTATTAGTACCTGAGGAGCTCATTGTGTACTTGTTGCATTAAACGCAATAGGTTGGGCACCTCCAACATTGGGTTAGCATGTATGTTAGGCTTAAGTCGCAAGGAAGTACGCTTTGTTTTGTTGCCACCCTAGATTCCTTTACGTGCATTAGTAGCAGACCTCGAGGGGTCACATGAGATGTTGAAGCCTCACGAAATGGGCGCTTGGGATTCGTACTCGGTGGGGCCTTATTTGATTGAAGGTTGTTGCTTCCTAACATTTTCCTTTTTTTTCCTTTGTTTTTCTGCCTTTGACTGTAGTCCATGTATTATCATCAACTCCCAAGGTATGCTCCACCAAATCTTCCTAACTGATTTCTTTCCATTTTTGAGCGTCACGTTTCAAATTCAATTCGATTCACTGAACTCCACCACCACCTCCTGCCTTCATAGGGACCGAAGCACCATTGTCAGGTTGAGTGGTGTAGCCACTAGGCTAGACTTGCAGTCTCTGGTTACGTGTCCATAATAGCTACATATGCCACAGATCAAATGGAGGCTCTCGTATTCCACATCGTAGCAGAAACCATCGATAACAACCTACTTAATCACCGGTAAGGAATGGTCAATTTCAATGCAAGCTCGAATAAATTTTCCATGCTCCGCTGACTTCGTAGTGACATCCACTTTAACTAGTTTCCCGATTACTAAAGCTATTAGACTTATAGCTTTCTCCTGGTAGTGCAATATATTCAACCCAGAAATATGGATCTACACCATAGTAACACCAAAACTCAATTCTTTTGGTCGAAACTGGGAGTCCAGCACTTCAAGCCAAGTACGATCCCGCTCATCCACGAACCACTAGTGATTATGCTCTCCCTATCCTCCCATAAGTCAAATTTGACGAGGTGGTAACCAAAGCCCGCATTGATAACACCATACCCACCTTGAAGCTGCCATGAATACAACTTAGGAACCAAAATCGAATAAGGTAGGGGTTTACCAAGAAGTTTGATCACGAGAGCTTCTTGATAGGGGGCAGCAAGGGATGAGATTCCCTCTTGTGTGAAACTGATAGTGGGAGGTGCTACATTGCCTTGTTTTCCTTGGACAACACTCAAACTATCCCCATCCGGATCTCCATGGTGAAAGCCTTATGATTAGAGCCGCCCAAAACTCTTTCACAAAAAGAGACTACCCAGGGTTAGATATGGCAACTGGAACCTTCTACCCAGCTCCACTCCCAACATCATTCTCTTGTATCTCCTTCCTCTTTCTCTGTTGACTCCATTATTCATTCAAGCATATTGTCGAATAGGTTGTGTGCAGACAAAACTTTACTCACTCATTGAGATGTGGGAACAAGGAAGAAACGAGATTGATTAATGGGCAAGCAGAACGCTGATTCACCCAATTCAAAGCTCAAAAGCACGTAAAAGGGCTGGAAAGTGACGATTGCGGCTTGTGGTCTAGATCAAACGAAGGTCCTTGATGGCTCGAGGCGGGAGAATGACAGGATCTCAAGAGATAAGAGAGGACAGGAAGACTTGAATTATATGTGCCTTATAATGATATATAATATATACATATATTAATATTCTAAAATTAATAGTTGAGAAAATATATATCGTATTAATAATTTTATATATATATTAATAGTGAACTGAAAAAATTCTTCTCGTACCTTCTTCATGATTCATCTTTATATACCATATTAACAAGTATTTTTATTTTTATATGTTTTTCTGAATTTAATAATAAAATATGTAACTTTTATTCTTGAAAGTTTAATTATTACAAATTATTGGAACTATTAATGTTATTTCCTTAATATAATAAGTTCCAAAATTAAAATCACAAAAATTGAGTTATCATGAGCTGATATAGTAGCATATTTATTTGATTTTTGACATTATTAAATTCAAAAATTGGAAGTTAATATTGTTTCGTGCAACTAAATTATAAAGTATATCATGTCAAACTAATTTTTCAGAAGAATGGTAAGATCGCTTCTTCCATCAAGTTTGACTAAAAGTAGCAATAAATTATTAATTGTTTGCTTTGAAAATAAGTTTGATTTTATAAATTATAAATGTAAGTAAATAAAAAACAATAATTTTAAATTATCATCAATTAAATTAAGATAAAATGATATTATTTTTAACTATGCAAAATTTAAAATAGTTTTGTTATAAATTATATTATTACATGAATTGTATGATAAGTAGAAATTAAAGTATATTTTAATTAAAAAAATGGGGAATCATTAATTGTTTGGTGTAGTGAATCAATTGTTTAGTGTAGTGAATTAATTTTTTGTATAGATGTCTAAAAGTTGTAACATTTTTTTTGGATTTTTTCAAAATAAATTAAATTGAAATTAATTTTAATACACTAATAGTTAAAACAATTTTATATTATTATTAAATTAAATCTCTTCTTTTGCATAACTTTTGAAGTAGTGAGAATGAAAGTTAATCATAATTACTAATGTGGCATTATATAATTAGATAATTATATAAAATATTTTTACATTATCATCAATATGTTAAAATTAAGTTTAATTAAATAAAAATAAAAAATCTAAAGGTAAATATTCTATCTCAGACTCTTTGTCCCCTTAAGTTGGCCTCATATCAATGATTTATTAAAATCAAACCACAAAAATATACATAAATTATAAGATCTAATCTAAAATTTATATATAATATCAAATAGATATATCAGCAATGTCTTCTTTGGACTTTAGCCCCGTTGGTTATCAAAAAAATAAAAAAAGAAGATGTATCAACCTAACTCAACGATAACAATATAAATTAAATATAATTGTATAATTGAAGGTAATATATCAGTTAAATTTAATGGTAAGCTGTGATTTTCATATTTATACATCTTGTTGAATGAAAAATATTATACGATTCAATCAAATGCAAATAAAATTATTTAGAATATCATTTTATAAATATCCAAAGAAATTCCTAAGTAAGAGAGATAGGAAAACAAAGTAGAATTTAATTTCAAAAAAACCAATAATTATACTTATAAATTTATATTAAAAAATAATTAGTACATATGCAGATATTTGAATAAACAACATTTTACTAACTTAAATTATTTAGGGATAGCAATATATATTAGAAATAGCGAGGATAATGATAACTCTTCGACAAGTGTATCGAATCATTTAAGTAGTAATCACGGAAAATGAATATCGTCCCAAAAGGATTGACGTTATCAAACAATACTTCACCAACAAAATTTCTATGCAGATAAAATCAAATTAACTTGGATTGAAGATAGCTCTCAACAAAGAAACGGAATAACAAAAATAAACTATAATAAAATATGGAACAACTTAAATAGAGATAATTCAAGATTCTAAAACACTAGGGGATTAGGGTGATCTGATTTTTCTTTACAATTCTATGAATTCATAAATCACATGAGTTGGAATTACTAGGAGTGTGTTTGGTTTACCTATTTTCATTTTCATTTTCACTAAAAATGAAAATTATATATGAAAATATGTTTGGTTATGATTTTTGAAAAGCATTTTCACTGAAAATATTTTCTAAAGCTACACAAAACTGGAAATGCCAAATTCACATTTTCATTATTTTCTGTTCAAAGTTTGAAAATATTTCCAATGCAAAACACGGTGGCATTTTTTATAATACTCCAAATTTAGTTTTAAGTGTCGTGTGCGATCCAATATTCCTGTCAAAAGCAAACATAGTGCTTCATTTTTTCTTTTTGGATGGTTCACAGGACTCCCTTGTCCCTAGCCACAACCTCACCTTTTTGTTTTCTTTATTTTTTTTTTATTTTACATTCATTGGTTTTAATAGAAATAATTTATTTTATTATGTCTATAATTTATTTAAAAAGTAAATGTATTTTGAATAGTGTTTAAGAAATAAAATAATATTATTTAAATGTTTATTTATGTACATGTTCAAAGTTAATAATAATAATAATAATAAAAGAACTCAAAAGTGAGTAATATTATCTTTCGTCTTAATATTTTATAGTTATTTTAGATTTTTATAAATTCTTTTAGTAAATGAACTGATGCAAATCAAATATATATTTCTTATTATTTAATACTAAATTTGATTTGGAGAATTATATTTTGACAACACACAAATCAAATATATTTTCATTTTTTTTACTTTCTGAAAACATAATTTATTTTTTAAAACTAAACACATTTCCAAAATTTTGAAAATCTAAAAATAGATTTTTTTAACAAAAATAAAAGGAAATAAAAATAAAAAATATTTTTACTAAGGTTTTATAGAATTATTTTAGACTTTTATAAATTCTTTTAGTAAATGAACAAATATAAATCAAATATATATATATATATATGTAATTTTAATTATTTAATACCAAATGTGTATTTTTATTTTGAGAAATACATTTTAAAAACAAATAAACCAAACATATTTTCATTATTTTCACTTTCTAAAACGAATTTACCTTTCACAAACCAAACACATTTCCTGATTTTGAAAATCTAAAAATGAAAATCCTTTTCAAAAAATGGAAATAGAAAATATTTTCACAAACCAAACACACCCTAGACTAATGAAAGGATTTTAAGTAGTTGATGCTAATTCCTTAGTCAATCAACTCTCCTCTTCTTATAGAACATGTGATAAGGGGAATTTATGCCACTTATCTTACTACCAAACCTTAGCTTTTTGCATGAGTTTTAGTGAGTTATTAATGCAATTAATAAGGATTTTGATTTACTCCTCATTGTGTGATTTAAATAGAATTATTGACTTTTGCATTGATTTTGGAATAAATTATAATTATACCCTATTGCGTTTGACTTGTCTCTTTGGGTATGGTTTTGTATCCAGGAGCTTTGGATCAAATGCAAAATGTCAAGAACAAGGTTGCTGATGTTCTAATGCTTCTAACTTGACCTCCAGTTAGTATTTTTATAATATGTATAGCTATAGATATTCGATTGAGGTGATTTTGGTGGCGTTGGAAAGCTTATTCAAAGGGCTACAATCGCTATTTCTAGTGCCAAGGATAGATTCGGATGTTTAATGGGCCAAAATGACCAAATACATAAAAACATCAGTTTTATCTAGCACTGCAACGCTCAACAGAACCCTAAAAAATGGTTTTTATCAGCATAACTCATTGGTGAGCATCAGCGGTCATTTAGTGCTGTAGCGCTTGTGTGATAACGCAAAACTGCTCGTTAAATCAGTTTGGGCCTACTTTGGCCCAATTTTAGAGAGCGGTATTTAAGGGATTGTTAGAGACTTTTACCCTAGCTTTTCCTGGTTTTAGGCTGCCACTTTAGTTACTATTATTCTCTCTTTACATCTCTCTTTGCTTCTCTCTTCTCTCTCTCTAAGGTTTCATTAGTGAAGGTGTTTTATCTTGGAAGTTGTGGCAATGATTGTTGCTATTATTTTCAGTTCTCTCTTATCTTCATTATTATAATCCTCCAGAGATGGAAAAGTAGATTTCTTTACTAGTATAAGGATTTTCGAATAGATTGGAATGATATTTGAGACTATTTATTTATATTGAATGCATTGGTTTTCTTCATATTTTGCAGTTTCTATTCCTTTAATTATTGTGGTAATTGCTATAATCTTTATCAGGATAACTAAATTTGGGATTGTCGTTTAGAGAAACCTTTTAGGCATAAATTGATAGATCTATTGGTTTATGTTTGAGGGAGAACATTATAATTAACTTTCTGATTGACGATTATGCTATAACAATTGGCTCATTAAATTGATGTGATTTCTAAATATATTGCCGATCGTTGTTTATTAGCTACTTGCATTGATCAAATTCTAGAGATCGAAAGATCACTAGTAGAATTGCTGATAATTTATTACCAATAGCCATTAATGGGTTTAATATTTGGTCAATAATAATTAATTTCCAATTCTAGGAATACCTTGCACTAGTGCCTTCTCCATTGTTGCTATTATCTTTTAATTTAAATTAATTGCTTTAATTCTTAAAACCCCAAATCTTCCCAACTAAGTATTGAAGTCTCCTTTAGAGACGACCTAGGTTATGCCCTTTACTACATTTTTGGTGCAACTTAACACTTTATAAATTTTAATTTGTTTGTAAGTCACAACGCTTGCATCAACATGTTAATTCCTTAGCTATGCTTCTACAAGCAAAAAAGATTAGGTACAAAATTCAATCTACAATTCACACAAAATTCAAGATAAATTCCTAAACCTTGAAAATAATGAAATATATCTCTATATATGTTTCGTACACAACTTTACCAAATTATGCAAGAACCTAAAATCACTCCATGAACAGAATTCATAAAATTTGCACAATAAAACAAGAGATAAACCATCAATCTCATAATTCCAACAACATAAATTCAAGAATTCAAACCAATTGCAATCATCTCAGACCAAACCCCTAATCCCTAGCTATGGAGTTTAGCAACTTATTTTATTGAAGAATAAAGAAAGCAAAAGTGTAGAAAAACCCATGAAGAACCCAAGAAATGGAAGATGAATCTTCAATCTCCACTCTTCCTCTTGTTCCTAATGTGTTCCAGTGGTCTAGAGCTTCCTTCATTCCCTGTGTTTCCTTTTGAGTTCCTCTGCCTAAGTGGCTTAGAAGTTGCGTCTTTTCATTTATTTAAGTGAACTTTGCGTGCATGTTTCTTTCCATCACCGCCTAGGTGGTATCTTTTGAGCGCCCGAGCGGTGGCTCTCCAACAGCGACTCTATTTTCATGTTTGAGCACCTGGGCGGTGAAATCATAGGGCCTAGACACTCTTTGGAGGGCAGTAAACAAAAAAGTTTAATTAATCTAGTCTACTTAAAAACATGTAAATATAATTTAAACTCAAATTAAAATAAAAATGAACCCAAAATAAATTACTAAATATGCAAAACTCAAAATAACAAAAAACCCTAATAAAAAGTATCATCAAAGGTTCAAAATACGTTAATTTTTTTATAACTTTTCACATGTACAATTGCACACGTAGATAACACATCAGATAATTGAAACCAAAAAAAGAAATAAGGAAGAGAAAAGTGCAACAATCTCATCTTCAAGGAAAGCATTGTATTTTACAAAAAAATAAAGATTCATTTCATAAGTTTTACTTATTTAAGCTCTACCTTGCGAAATTAAATTTTTTTATGGTATGTAACATCCTAATTATCAACATCTTATGCTTAAGTCGTAATTAACCAATTACTATTAGTTTATTACACTTTGATTTCACTTTTAAACCACATACACTTAAAATACTTTTTGCGGAAAATAGCATGTAACTTTTTTTTGAAAACTTGAAAACAACAAGCAAGAGGCTCGTGCATAATACACGACACAAAATTATGGCAATTCATGGACATAGCATTTAATTTAACACATAGACATAATCCATAACTTAATCATATAGTCGCATTACATATATGTCTTAGATAAATAAATATGTCATAGGTAGTGCGGACCTATAGAGGATATCCATATCCACACACACACATACACATATCCAAAACATAATCATAAAATTAAAAAGCCTAACCAAGTGTTGATAGTAAGGCTCGGTCTCACCGATAATCATCCATGTGAATAAATGATCTTAACATGAAAAGAAGCATAAGGCCAAGTAAAAGAATAGTCTACATGCCCAAGAATTATGACATCATAATAAGCATAAGATCTACAGCTAAATCCTCAGGCGTGCGCTATCTCCAATCTCATAAACCTCATGGGACTCTAACATTCTACACCACATGCTCTTCTAAGACGGCACAGAACGAAAGGGGTAAGTAGCATAATGGATACTCAATAGGGGTTAAAGAAAAATAGTTTACACGTGTCATCGTTATCATCTCCAGCAACTTCGATTTATTTATGAAATAAGTGTTAAGATGATATTGGTTCATTTAATAAGTTAAGAAAGCACAATGTTTGAAGTGCCATATATATTAATATTATGAAAGGTTGTAAGTAAATGACAAGTATATGAAAGCATGACATGATAAGATATAATGAAAGGAGATAACATGAACATAACCTAACCATGCATTTGGACCTAACGAAACATAACTTATCACATGCCATAAACTTTAAGCAATTTAATTCTTTACTTTGAATTAACCACCTCTCTCATGGCTTCTAAACCAAGCGCATCACCTCCTTGGCTATGAACATGGCTCCTAAACACTGAATCACCATCGACTATATAAGCTCATACCTAACCATCATTAGATTTAAAAGTATGGTAAAGAGGTATTTCAACACTTCTTTCTTTAACCTCATGACATGAGCATGAAACTTAAACAAAAGTCTCATAAAATGTGATGAGACATAAAGAATGCACAAACTTTGAATTTAATACCAAAAATTAAGGTTTTCATATAACTTATCATGGTTTGTGTTCTAAAGTTTATGAGACATAATCATAATCCATTTCAATGTTCCAATCCTCACTTCACACATCAACTTGGGCCAAGCAATGTCACCTAGTCCTTGGAACATTCTTTATTCTCACAATATCTCATTTCAACAAGTTAAAATTATAACATCCCATACTACTTTATTGATTAATAACTGTCCCTATAAACCAAAACAAGTCTTCTCAGCATGTTTTGTCCTCACTCACACACTTCCTGGGAAAACGTCCAAGAGGTCACCCATCCCAAAATTTCTCCAAGTCAAGCATGCTTAATCATGGAGTTCTTTAGTGATGGGCTATCGAAAAGAAGATGCATCTTGTTAGTATAGGTAGTACCAATAAATTCATATAAGTCATCCTTAATTGTATAGTCCCATACCTATCCAGTCTCGGATCCCTCTCATTCTAGTTTGTAATCGATTCATTCATGTACCTCTCCTTCAAGCCTCCAGGAGCCGCTCCTTATCCGTGCCTTCTTAGCAATCACTCCCCGCCTTCGTCAACCCTGGGCGTTACAAAAATCCATTTAATCATAAAGGCATCATTAACCCAAACATAAACATAAAGGGGCCTAAACCAATTGTCATAGATCAATGGACTAGTCTTAGCTAAATATTCCACAATTAAACTCATCATTATTAAACACCTCATGAAACACCAACTTGTACTTCGAAAACCATGACATCCTTTCATTATGACCATTATGAGATGGAAAACACCTTTATCTTTGTAGAAAATCTCACTTCAAGCATCTAGAATTGATTGCGTAGGCCCTGTAACCGATTACCTAAAGTTGGAACTCGATTAGGGCCATCTTTTACTCTGGTAATCGATTATAAGGTTGTTGTAATTGATTACTTGACAACAAAACTAACCTGATGTGATTTCTAGCTCCTGTAATCTATTTACAAGCCTTTGTAATTGATTACCTAAAGCACAGTAACACGATTTTAAGGGCTCTTAGGTTCCTAAAGTCATTTTAAACATTCAAGACATCATCTTTAAGCCCCTTGAAATATTTTCTAGTAAAACCAATATATTAAAACTTAAAACAAACCTTCAAAAACATTTTTCACCTACCAAATCTTCCAAATACCTATTTGAACAATAAGGATTACTAGAACAATCACTTCATACCAAAGCAAATCAATAAACATGAAACCTAACCATATGGGAATTTCTGAATTTATGAAGTAAGGAAAACATAAACCTTGTAAACCCTAAGCTAGGACTTCCAACAACCAAAGAAATGAAGGATATTTTGAGGAGAAACCCCTATCACAAAATGAACTAGCTTGAAAATGGTGTTTTGGGCTCTAGCAACTTGAATGAGGCTTCAAAAATCTGCCCTTCTTTCCCTCAAATTTGCATCTTGCTAGCAACAAGGTGGAAGGTGGAGCTCCAAGAATGGATTGGTTAGTGGCTTGTGTACTTGATAAGGAGGGTGGATTGGTTGGTGGCTTGTGTGCTTAATGAGGAGGGTTTGTTATGTTTAGATTTTTAGGGAGAATGGAAGGTGAAAAAGGTGAAGAGGAGGAAAAACTAAAAACTTAAAGAGTGTGTATGTGTGTATATGTGTTCGCCACCTACAAGGGTTTGAGGGTTTTTGTTTTATTTGTCTCATAAGGGGTGTAAATGTAAAAGTGTGTGTGGGGTTTTAGCAAGGGTAATTTAGAAAATTTCCAAAAGAAATTAGATTGATACCAAGCATAATTTAAATAATACTTTCATGCACTTTCCCAAATTCAAATAAATATTATTCTATCACATGTATCTTACAATTTAAACTTAAGTGAAAGCATTCCAAACACAGAGAAACAAAATTCTCAAAATAAAGTCACACCATCTCTTTAGGTAATTAATTGCAACTAAAGGTAAAATTATGCATTTTAATTACTAAGAGGCTAAAATTAATTATGGATGATTAATTATCTATTAAGTAACTACTTAAGGTAATCAAATCCTAATTAGACTCAATTATTCTTAATTAACCTCAATTAGCACTTAATTATGGTAAAACATAAATCATGGTATTACATAGTCCTTGTAGGCAAGGATTTTAAAACCCAAGATTTGGCTTGGGTTCCACAAAAGTTCCCTTCAAATTAATTTACACTTTAGAATTTCAACAAAACATTAACTAATTTATATCCTTCTTATCTCTAAATGCATTAAATAAAATAATTTTTTTTCTTCCTTCAGCTCTCTTTTAACCAATCATAATTTTCTTTAAATCGACATTTGATTGTTTTAAATTAATTTTTTTTATAGGATCAAGATTATTTAATGATTTCCTTAGTTCATGTGCACTAACCTTAAATGACATTTATTTTGATCCCTCCATGTTTAGACCGTAATGGTTAATCCTCTGTTTATCATTATATTTAATATTAAATAATTAAATGATTTAGATCTAACAAATAAAATTCTAATTATAAAATTACATAAGATGAAAAAAAAAATAGGTCTAATTAACAATGACTCCCAAAGATTTCTAAATTTAGAAAAGGGAAAAGTCTAAAAAACCTCTTTCAACTTTGACTTATGTGCACTTTAATCTTGTTACTTTAAAAATGTGAAAAATAGTCCTTAAGTTTTTTCATTTGTACAAATTACTACGATATGCTAATAAGTGTTTATTTTTTAACGTGAAAAGTCTTAAAAAAAAACCTTTAATTTTTTTTTGTCTATATCCCCTTTTATTTTATTATTGTTTACTATATGAGGTTTCCTAATAAGATTGTAGAACCCACACATGCAATTTTCTATAAAAAAAATTTGAACATTCATTATCAAATTGTAGTAATATGCACAAACCAAAAAGTTCAAGGACCATTTTGTATGTTTTCAAAGTAAGGATCAAATTATACATGAGTCGAAGTTGAAGGGAGTTTTCTACATTTTTCCTTTTAATAAATTGGCTAATCCTCTCACATTCCTCCTCAAACCACCTCCTTTATTAGCATCTACCTTTGCTTCGGGCTACCACCTTTCTCATAAGCCTTATTTTCTAACTCCATAGCTTGTATGAAGGTTGTTTCAGTCCACCTATAAACCCTTAACTTAGTAGCATTTTATCTCCTCGTTCTTTCTCATGTTGTTATTCGGTTAACTCAAGTTAGTTGTTATCTGAGTTTGTTTAGCAACTATAAGAGACAAGCATGTTGTTCTAATCATGTATTTGGATTCAGTCAGTTAATGAGAAATTTTACACTTGAATTCCTTTCTATACATTCTCTCTAATTATTGAATCGAGCTCATTTCTTGTTGAGATGGTGAAATTTCACATGGTATGGCATGAAATCGATCCCTCACGCTTAGGTTGTTTCATTGTTCTTTTCACATTATTCATCTCAACATCTTTTCCTTTACCATCAATCTTCGATCTTCGCAAGTCGAACATGAATCTCAATCCTTCAAGCCTATATTCATTCATCCAAATAAAAACCATGACATTTCCTTCATCCCTTAAACATTACTTGGTCAATCAAATTACCACAATTGGCCTGGCGAGATTTTGATGGCTCGATTTAGAAACTCAATCTTCAGATCCAACCTTTGAGGCTTGGTCCCGCTATAGTACACTTGAAAGGGAGAAAGGATTATCATCCATTATAACTGAAAGTCAACTGTCTGAATATTGGATAGAGTTTGTTATTAGAGTTGTTATAAAAAATGTGTGTAATAAGCTTCAAACCATGGTCGTATAAATATCTCATTCTATAACTCATTACGATAATGCAATTACAATTATACAATCACTTTACACTTCAAACACTCTCTCTATTTTTTCTCTCCAACCCAGCCTTGCCCTTATACCTTTATGGTATTAGAGCTCAAGCTTCAATGGCAACCCTAAAGTGATCTTCAGGACCACACAGTTAGCAACTAGTGATCCAAACCTTTGCAAATTGGCACTGAAACTTGATGAAGAAAATTATCTGCCATGGAAGCAACTATTAGTTGAAATATGCACGAGAAGGGAGGGTTAAACCATGCTTTGACTTTTCTTTCCTTTTTATACTCTGAAAAACTTAAACAAATAATATCAAGTGTGAACTTGAAGTGTAGTGGAAATGACGTCGTATATGTCTAAAAGTGACTTTCTGAACTAGAAGAGATATGAAGAACAAGTTTGGAGAAGTTTTTTAGAAGAGCAAATATAATAAGCACAAAACATAATATAAAGGAGATTAGAGAGAGAAAGATATTATACAAGAGTTTTTATATTGGTTCGGCCAACTCCTACATCTAGTTCTCAACAACTGTTGAGTTCCACTAATCAACCATTTATCAACCCTGAGAAAGTTAAATAATCTTTCAATAGCCTTCTTAAGCCATCTCATGTGACTAGTAGCTTATCTATTATCATTTCTAAGTAGTTTATGACTAACCTATTCAAGCTACCTCACAATAATCACTATTGGATCGGATTATGATAAGTATGCATTTCTATACATATTTTATACCCTGTTGTTAGTGTCTTAACTCTCTTTTATGCTTAATTGGATGCATTTGCATCATGTTTGAGTTTGGACATTGATCTGAGTATTGATGAGAATTTTCTGCATAATTGTGCTTCTAGCACTGTATTGTATTTTGCACTTAACTACAGTTGTAGACCTCTAAAACTTATGCTTTTTATCTTGTAGGAAAGCTAAGAGGATTATATACAACTTTTATGAAGAGCGCAAAAGCCAAATAAAAAAGATAGCTAGTCAAAATAAGTCCAAAATTTAGAACCGAGGTGCTAAATTTCCAGATTGGGCATACTTCAATAATCAGGCCATATCTTTCTCATTCGAACTCCAAATTAGGCATATAAGATGTCCATTTTGAAGAGAAGAAAAATATATACAACATTCATGAAAAAACTAATAGCTAATTCGGTCAGTTCAGGGGTCAAAACTTGATAAAACTCATTGTATGAGCAGGGTCGCTCAGCGAGCCTTGGTGCTACTATTTCAAACTTTTGGTGGCTTGCAATGAGATGTGATAATGCTGTATGCGTTTTAATAAGTTTTGGGGTCTTTAAATGATCTAAAAAACTCTTAAAACAGAAAGACATGACCTTTTTACTCAAATTAGCTTAAATTAGGTTAGGTTAGGCTTTACTCCTCTTTTCCTTCTCTATCTCCTCCTTCTTCCTCCACCTTCCACTCTCCTTCTCTTCACCCATTCTCTTCTCTTATCATTTCTTCTTCTCTCTTAGGTTTAATTTATTTTTCTATTTTAGTTAGTTGTAACCTTCATTAATGTAGGAGTAGTCTTGTAACTAGTACCAATGATTCCCTATGGTTCAAAGATTTGTCTTGAGACATTGCCCAATTCAATCAATATATGGTTTGGTTTCTTTTATTTCCTATTCTCTTTATATTTCTTCCATCACTTGTGCATTTATATTGATTGATTGATTGATGGATTATGATTTGTGGGTGCATGAGTGTGCAAATGTTAGTTTTGATACTTGGTTGTATGATTATGAGCTAGGTTCCTTAATTGAGTGAGCTTGATTATATCTCCTTGAACATGATTGTGGGATAGGTTTTATGGTTAGATATATGGTTGAAATTAACCTTGATTGTGTATGCTAATTCATGATTATGGATTGAGTGCATAATTAGGGAAGTTAATTAAGCATAAATTGTTTGATTGATTGATGAATGCTTGGTTGACATAGGAAATTAAGATTAACTCTTGATTGAGAATTAGGCTTGCAAGTGATGTTTGAGTTGACATGCATGTTTTGGGTTTCTAAGATCTCGATAATTCAAGTGTGTATGTTAGCTAATACTTAGTTAATTGTATGATTGTGTGATTTGCTAAGTTAGATTGGTAAGTTAGTTGTTTGATTAAACAATTAACATGAAAAGTCACCTATCATGTGTTTGATAAATTGTGTATATTGATGACAGATAAATCCTTGGCCTTTGGAATCCTTGTGCTAGTGCCTTTATTATATTTAGATTTTCACTCATTTAATTTGTGTTGAATGCTATTTCAAACCTCCGATTTCGCATAGTCTATTAGTTACCAATATCATTGGGAGACAACTTGAGTTGCACGCTATTATACTACATTTTTAGTGTAATTCGGTTTTAAATAAATTTGTTAATTTGTTAGAGCTAGAGCCACAACACTCTAGTCCCTACCAGGTTACAAGGAATATGTTTGGTAGGGTTCACTCAAACAAACAAACACTCAAGTTTTCTCTAGATAAAATAGAGTATGAGCTGAAAACTTGGGTGACTTCTTTCTAAATATTCTTCCTAGGAAGAAAGTATATCTAATAAAAACTTAGAAAGAAGATTTTTGTAGAGCTGAAACTAATTACAAGCTATAATAGTTTTATAGAAAATGGAAGAAGATTTGTTTAGCGTTCGCACAAGGTAATGATCAAAAGTCTTAAGTTGTAAGCACACCATCTCCTTTTATACTTGATCTTTATTTATTATTGTTACCCTTGATCTGTATTCCTAGTGACACATGTTGATATTCTTTTTGTCTTGGAAATGGAGTCTAGAAGAGTAGCTCGGAATGTCAAGAGTTGCTTTTGCAGTTCAGAAGCCATTGTCTAATAGAGATTTCTGAGTCCACCTTCAAAAACTACTTTTTACTTTCTGAATGAGGTTTGAACTTTTTCTTTTAGAATCTAGGACGGTTGACTAAGTTGAAAAGTAAGATGTCACATAAGTCCTTGAGTAGGTTTGACTTAAATTTGAAATTTAAATTTTCCCTTCCATTTATGTAATGTGCACCGTTTATAGTAAATGTGCTTTCTGAAGCATTGTTTTAGTTTGTGGACATTCTTTTGATCTTCCTTGTGCTTCAATCAAAGCTTGTTGTAATTGATATATCACAATCATGATGATTGAAGGTGGTAACCATACTTGGCTTCAGAGTTGGATTGAAATTTCACTTGAATGATGCTTTCTGAAGTCCTGGGATACTTCTGAAGATCTGAGTCTTAGTTTCTTATTCTTGAGGATTTCCTTTCATGCGCTCACCATACCAATGCCCATTTCAAGGATTATTTTTCACTTCATGTAAGTTCCAAATCTCTTTGAATGAGATTTAACATGTTTACACAAGATTTTGTGAAAATAAAACTTGTTCATAAAGCTATATGTTAATGAGAACGATCCTATTTGTATACTCAAGAAACTCAAGCAAACGATTAGTCCTTCTTTAAAGTATTTTCATAAAATTAGTTTTGTTATCACTCAAAACATTAAGTGTATGTTTTCTAAAGGGTTCTGGAGCTAACGGCAATAACCAGATGATCAAAGGGTATGATTTGTTAAACTATATTACTAGAGAAGAAATTCAGAGGAAGTTAGCTTCAAATGCTTGTTGAGAAAGTGGAGTTTTAAGTGCTGGATACAAGCATTGGAATAAGCAAGATGTTGTCCTAAAGTCATTGCTCTTAGCTTCAATGAGTAAGCTCTTTACTACTAGAATGGTAGGGTGTGATTTTGCTTTTCAAATGTGGAAGAGATTGGAAGCATTCTTTGCAACTCAAATAAATGCAAGGGTGAGGCAACTCAAGAACAAATTGAGCAACACCTAAAAAGAAGAATCAATCACTGATTACCTTCTTGAGATAAAGAAGTTAATAGATGCTCTTATATCGATTAGTGATCCAATGGGGAATCTGATAGAAGTTGCATTCTTGGATAGATTAACAGAAGAGTATGCACCATTCATCACTGCAATCATGTTAAGACTAGAATTGATCTCAGTAAGAGGATTAGAACCATTACTCATGACATAAAAGGAGATGATAGAAAAATTTCTAGGTAGAGAAAGTAATTTTCATGAAAATCTTACTCAAGTAGGATTAATCAAGAAGATTCTCCAACAATCAGTCTCAGTTTGTTAGAGGTGGCAAATTCTCATTCAACAAAAGAGGAGGAAGATTGGCAACAAGAGGAGGTAGGTTCTCTACTAGACCTACATGCCAAGTTTATGGAAAATTGGGTCATCCTGCTTTAGATTGTTGGCATTGATATGATCAACAATATGGCTCAAATCAAAATTCTCATTAGAATCAACAATCACAACCTCATCATTTTCAATCTAACCAGGGACTCTAAGGCCAACAGCACATCTATCAAGTGTCCAATATAGTAGCAACTTCTACAACAATTTATGATCCTAATTAGTATCCAGATTTGGGTGCTTCTCACTACATGACACCTGACCCTGCACATTTGATGGAGAAGACAGACTTTCATGGATTTGAACAAGTCCTAGTTTGTAATGGTGCAAGTTTGCAAATTACTCACATTGGAAAATCTAAGTTTCAGCCATCTTATTCTTTTCATGCATTATGTCTGAATAATTTGCTACATGTCCCTCAAATTACGAAGAATCTTTTAAATGTTCATCAATTTACAAAGGATAAGAATGTTTATATAGAGTTTCATCTTTATACTTTCCTTGTTAAATCATAAGACACCAACATGACACTTCTCCAAGGCTCTTCTAGAATGGCTTATACTTTCTTGGTCACCCTTTTTTCAAAATTTTTTGCTGTAAATTCTATTCCTCTACCTATAGCTTTTCTCACTTCCACCAAATATAATAGCTTATCAATTTGGCACTCAAGTTGGGACACCCTTCAACTTCTTTTGTATCACATGTAATGAAATCTTGCAACATTCCCTTCATTGTATTTGATAATGTTTGTTTTGCTTGTTGCTTAGGAAAGTCACATCAATTACCATTTTTCATTTCTAGTACTATATATTCTCATCTACTTGAACTTGTGTATGCTAATATTTGGGGTCCAGCCCATATTCCAACAATAAATGGAGCTAGATACTATGTTCTTTTTGTTTATGCTTTTCCAAATATACTTGGATTTATCTTTTTCATAGCAAATCTCATATTTATAATGTCTTTATTGAATTTCATAAGATGACTAAACTACAACTTGGAAACAAGTTGAAAACATTCCAAAGTGATAATGCAAAAGAGTTTACTACCCTATCTAAGTATCTCACTTCACAGGGTATTTTCTATAGATTTTCTTGCCCTTATGCTCACTAATAGAATGGAAATGCAAAAAAGAAGCACAAACATGTAACATTTGTGTTGGCAAATGCATTAACACCCTTGTCTTAATGGGGGGATGCATTCCTCAGCAACTCAAATAATCAATTCTCTACATGCCCCTCTTCTTCAACATCAACCCTTCTGAGAAGTTGTTTCACAAACAACCACCCTACCAGACCCTAAAAGTGTTTGATTGCTTATGCATTCCATATCTAAGGCCATATAATCTTCACTAATTTGACTTTAAATCCTCCCCTTGTGTGTTTTTGGGCTATGGTGTCAAACATAAAGGCTATAAATGTCTCACTAAGTTTGGTAAAGTTGTCATTACTAGGCATGTCATTTTTTATGAACACTCATTTCCCTTTAAGACTGATTTTACCTTTGGCACTCATAAACTCTCAGTTGATATTTTCTAAAATCCATTAATTCTTACTATTCCTATTATCTCCTCTATTGTCCCTACAAAATCTCCTGGAGCAATTACTATAGCAGCACCTTCTGCTAGTCCCTCACCAACTACTCCTCTTATTGTATGCCAGGTCAACCTCCAGAACATGCATTGGATGTTGTTCCAGCTTCTATAGTAGAACCTACAAAATATTTTCCTACCCCTATAGCTATTTCCTCTATACACAAGTTGCATCCTGAAAATGATCACACAATGACTATTAGGGCTAAGGCTAGGATCGCTAAGCCTAGAGCTTTTAATGATGTTATGGAACTTTCTTCTGCTAAACAAGCTTTCTCCATACCTCATTGGAAGGCCACGGATGATGATTACTCTCCCTTATGAGAAATAATACTTGGACACTTGTTCCCCTACCTTCAGGAAGAGAGGCAATTGGTAGCAAGTTTTCAGAGTCAAATACCATCTAGATGGCTCAATTCAGAAGTATAAAGCTAGGTTGGTTGCAAAGGGATTTAATCAAAGAGTAGGCTTTGACTATATTGAAACTTTTAGTCCTATTGTGAAACTAGCTTCAATTCCGTTAGTATTATCAATTGCTTTACTAAGTCTTACCTATTAGACAACTATATATGAACAATGCTTTTTTAAATGGTGATTTGCATGAAGATGTAATCATGACATAACGTTAAAGGTATGAGATTGGCAATGGTAAATTAGTTTGTAAGCTTACTAAAGCACTATATGGCCTTAAGTAGGCACCTAGGACATGGTTCTGTAAGTTGTTTACTGCCCTATGACACTTTGTTTCTACAAAGTCTAATGTTTCTTTGTTCACAAGAGTGACAACCTCTTCAATTATGTAGATCCTTATTTATGCAGATGACATAATTATAACAGGTAGCTCACAACATGAGATAAATGAATTGGTTTCCAAGCTCAATGCTCACTACCAGAAATGTGTCAAATAGTGATCAATTTTGTGACCGAAATAAAATCAGTCACTAAAATGATGTATTTGTGATCAAATTAGTGATCGATTTTGACCATCAAGGAGGGTGAAACTAGTGGAAAAATTTAGTCGGAAAATGGGTCACTAAAAAAATAGTGACCAATTTAGTGATCGATTTTTGTTCATACTAGAAATAATTTCTTGCATAAAATCGGTCTCTAAATTAGTCACTAATATTTCAATTAGTAACCAATTTTATTCATACTAGAAATCATTTCTTGCTTAAAAATCGGTCTCTAAATCGATCACTAATATTTCAATTAATGACAGATTTTTATTCATATTAGAAATCATTTCTTGCATAAAAATTAATCTCTAAATCGGTCACCAATATTTCAATTAGTGACCGATTTAGCAACCGATTTTTATTCATACAAGAAATAATTTCTTGCGTAAAATTGGTCAATAATATGTCAATTAGTGACTGATATTATTCATATTAGAAATAATTGCTTTCATAAAAATCGGTCTCTAAATCGGTCACTAACATTCCAATTAGTGACCGATTTAGTGACCAAATCTTCCATTTCATTAATATATTTTGGCAAGTCATCTAGAGACCGATTTAGAAATGGAATTTTTGGTCTCTAAGAGCTTAAAGATAAAAAGAAAATAAAATACCCGAAAAATCTTATCCCATTCAAACAACCTAAACACAACCCCTCCCTCCACCTAACATCCTTCCTTCTTGGTCTACAGGAATTGCCACCCTTATATTCGTGGTCGCTGTATGCCTCCTCTTCTGCGCTGCTCTCGGTCCGCGGTTTCTGCTCCATGCTCCCGCTCTAACCTGGGCTGCTCCACTCATGACACCACCGATTTGCTTGCGAGGCCAGGCCACCGCCACGGCTCATGAGGCCAGAGGCAGTGAGGCCATCTCTCGCGATGCCATCGCTCCCTCACGACGTAGTCCCCTCCCCCTTCACGCAACTATCTCCCGTAACACCCTCTCCAACTACACCCCTGGTTCACCTTTCTCTTCCCTTTTTTTGTTCTATTCTTTTTGTTTCTTTTTTGATGTCCTTTTTTTTGTGAAGCCTTTTGATAAAAAAAGATAGAAAAAAGTTTTTGTTTGGCTTTGGCTTATTGTTTGTGTTTATGGTTTTTTCCTTTTGTGTTATGCTAAGTTAATTGCATAGTATGGGATATGGGTACAATGGTAGTGTCTTTGTTTTGGTCATTGTAAGTTGTTCCTTGAACTTTTGCGAATGAGCTCACTACATATCTATAATCTACATTGCATTAATTGGATGGATGAGTTGTGGTTTGAATGTTAAGGTTTTGTTAACTGATAATTCTTGTTTGCAATTTTACAAGTATGAAGATGGGGAGGGGAAAAGAGTATATTTTCTATTTTGTTTTGTTTGTTTTTTGTTTTTAAATTCGTCCTGCATAGTAAGATAAGGGTGAAATCAATAAGGATGAATTTGTGGATATGAGTTTTTTTAATGCCATCAAGTTCATTTTCTAAAGTTTATGGCATTTTCTAAAGGTGGATAAATTTGTTCTGAGGTGGTTTTCATGGTGGTTTGTAGGATTATTATGGCTATATCAATGTTTTGTTTCCTGCTTAGCTCGTCGCTTTATCATCGTTGACCCCCATTAGCCATCGTGAGCCACCACCAAGTCTTCTAGTTCATCGTTGCCACCATCGACGGTTAAAGCACATTTGCGAGCCACCAAACATTCCAGGTCATGACGTTGTAGGTCGCGAGTTGAGTAGGCAATGCTTTGTTCCGCCTAGCCCAGTCCTCCTAGTCATTGGTTTGCCCTCATCTTCTCTTTGTCTCTGGTTTGGTTTGTTAGTCAATCTCGGTTTGGTATTTTTGGGTTTGGTTCCAATTATGTTCTTTGATTTTTTTCATGTTCCCCTTTTAGTTTCTATGCTACACTTGTGATGTGGGTGGATATGGACTAAGCTCTTTGGGTCATTTGATGAATTAATGAACATGAACTTTTGTTAAAGACAAGCATTTCCTTAAGTCAATTTAGCATTGGCTAGTCTCAAGATGTATCTCGTTTCATCCTTTCTTGTAGTTCAGTTTTTTGTTTTTTTGAAAAGGGGTTCTTTTTCCTGTAAAATGAATTTTTAACAGACAACTCTTGTAATAAGGTAGACAATATAATTTTGGTAAATTTAGATTTCCATTATTAGAGGTAATCTTATACCCCATGATTGTGATTTTTGAATTTTATGTTGAACTAAGTAATTAGCTTGTTTTTAAGTTTAAATATTGGGTGTGTGCGGGGAACCATTTTGATCTGTTTCTAAAAATTGTATTTACATATTTCTGCATGCATACATTACTTAGTTCTTCTCTCAATATTTTGAGATGATGATGTTCATTGGGTTGCATCTCGTTGTTGTATGAATAAAAAAGAATATGAATTTCTTTTCTCCTTATAAAAATTCTTTTGTTTGTGTGATCTAACTGATTCAGGGGACAGACAACATGCTATAGGAATAAAGTTTGTGTGAATCAATGATATGTAACTGTAGTAGTGTTGTTAATGAATAATTCTTACTTCTTAGCAAGAAACAGGTTGGCATAAGTTTTTGTTTTACTATGTATACTTTTTTCAAAATGTTTATTTATTATCATTATTATTTAGTATCACAAAACTGGGGTTTTCTATTAAAAACATCCTTTGTGTACATTTTCCATTGTTTATATTATGAATTATGGCTTCTTTGCAATAATGTCTAAATTTTGATATGACTTAGGAGTTTAAATCAATTTCTACACAAAGAAAAGAAAGAATCACTTCGGTATGATGAAAAAAACCCGAATCTAGCTACTTATCTGATATATGAATAAGAGCATGTGTATAATGTGTGTGTTGGTTACTTAGTTTGTTAGTTAGTTATCAGTTATAGCTAGTAGTTATAGTTAGAGGCCATAACTTGTGTATAGCTGAGACTTGTATCAAGTAATGATGAGTAAGATGAAGATTTCATTTCTTTTTCTTTCTCAGCCAACTCTCTCTCTCTCCAGAGTTACTATCTTCATTCTGAGTTTTGGTTTTCTAACAATACATGAGTTTATCTTGCTATGGTTGACTTATGGACATGGCAGCACTTTGATGATCATTTACTATAAATGAATATTGATAGAATAAGGCATGAAGATCAAGGACCAACTAGGCTTCAATTTAATATAGTTATCAATACCATTTGATTTTTCACAATTAATTTGGGTAACTGAAGCTTGTTCTTAACATTTGAAATTTAATATGCACACACAGTCCTAAAACATAAGTGTTGGAATATATTCTTCCTAGTCTACTTTTACTAATTAGCTTATCAAAATTAATCAGATTTAGGCTTCCTAGATTTGACTTCCATGTCACTTCTATTTGAGGACTTCCCTTGTGACAAAAATTTGAATTTGTTACGTACCAACTGTGTGATTAATGAATTTGCGAGCTAAATAAATAAAAGGAAACTTGATAGTCATTTATAATTATATGCTCTTCAATCTTCATGAAGTTATCATTCTAACATGCTACATTCAATTTGTGATAGTTTATTAGTTTGATATCTTTAGATTTCAACTTATTCAGTACTCTTGACTATTGAACTTATGAAATTACAAAGCTGTATCTTTTTTCTTTGCTAAAGATTCAATCGAGGAAGTAGAGGACTCACTTGACAGAGTTGAAGACTCAATTGAAGAAGTGGAAGACTCATTAGAGAGGGTTGAAAACTCAATTGAGGTAGTGGAAGACTCATTAGAGAAGGTTGAAGGGTCAATCGAGTAAGTGGAAGACTCCATAGAAATTGTTCAAGACTCCATACAAACCGTTAAAGATTCAAAGGAGATAGTTCAAGACTCAATGGAAGTTGTTGAAGACTCATTGAAGCAATAATTAGTTATGACTATGTTGAAAATTTATTGTCCAAAGAGTTTTTAATACATATCTCTATTTTTATTTTAGATTATAGGAATTCGTGTTATTGTAAAATTTGAAATATTTGAATCAAACTTACTTTGTTATTTGATGTTAACTACTTGTTAAAGTATATTCGCAATTTTTAAGTTTGTTTGTTTGTGTATAGATATATAATTTCTTATTTGATGATATATTTTTAAATTTTAAAAGTGAGGTTTCAAAATTTTAAATTTTTTCTTTTTTAAAGGATCACACATTAGTGACCGATATATCAGTTACAAAATTAGTGACCGATTTATTAGTTGCTAATAACACACCAAACCACCATCTAAAATTGGTTGTATGGATGGGGAAATCGGTCACTAAATCGGTCTAATAGCACACCAAACCATCAACTAAAATTGGTCGTATAGATAGGAAAATCGGTCACTAAATTAATCACAAGATTTAGTGACCGATTTTATTGGTCACTAATATTTTAGCCACCATGGTTTTAGCAACTTCTTTTTCGATCACTAAATCAGTCACTACCAGGTTCACGCCGATTTCATGAAATTAGTGACCGAAAAATCGTCACTAATCACTAATTTTTTTGTAGCGGCTTCTTTTGCTCCCAAAGATATGGGACCACTCCAATATTTTCTTGGTATTGAAGTCACACCTACTATGACTAAGTATATTTAGGACCTCCTAGTCAAAGCCAAAATGGATGGATGCAAAGCTTATTCTACTAAGCCAAAGATGGTTCTCTATTTGAGGATCCTCATCTCTACAGATCGATTGTTGGTAATCTGCAATATTTTACTATACTAGCCCAGAACTAGCATCCTGTGTTAATCGGGTATGCCAGTTTATGCAGTCTCCACTTGACTCTCATTGGAAAGTGGTGAAGCGATACCTAAGTGAACAGTGCATCATGGCCTCCATTTACAAAACACATTTGATTTTCAGCTTACTAGATACAATGATTCATATTGGGGTTCCGATCCTAATGATAGAAAGTTTACAAGTGGCTATTGTGTATATTTTGGCTCTAATCTCATTACTTGGGCCTCCAAGAAGCAGCATGCTATCTCCTGATCCAACACTAAAGCTAAATATAGGAGCTTAGTTACCCTTATTTCTGAGTTAATTTGGCTTTGTTCATTGATTGCTGAGTTGATATAGCCTTGCCCTCACCTCTTCTTGTCTACTATGACAACCACAGCACAGTGTTATTAACAGCAAATCTAGTTTTACACTCAAGGTTCAAACACTTTGAGTTGGATCTTCACTTTGTTAGAGATCATGTAGCTCAAGTACATGTTAAAGTCAGCCATATTCCTGCTGATGCTCAAATTGCAGACATTCTTACAAAGGCCATCTTCTCCAAGCTCTTTTTTCAATTCAGGGATAAACTCAGAATTGCTGATCACAAGTTGCAGAGTTTGAGGGGGGATGAAAATGAGAAAGGATAATCATTCATTGTAACTGGAAGTCTGTTCGGTATTGGATAGAGTTTGTTACTAGAGCTATTATAGAAAAAGGTGTGTAATAAGCTTCAAACCATGGCTATATAAATATCTCAATCTGTAACTCATTAAGGTAATGCAATCAGAATTGTACAATCACTTTGCACTTCATTACTCATCTTTGAGCAAGGAAATTGCGCCTAGCATGCTCTGGCGTATAGTAGCTAAGATTGTGAAATTTCACAAGGGTGCTGGCCTGGCATCGTCTTTACAAAGCCACCCTCTAGTTTGTTTGAACAAGATCCTATTATTCATAGGGTTATGGTACTTATGGAACAAAAAACCTTGGCCTTTGGTGTGAATTACGATTGACCGAATTGTTGTTCTAATCCTATAATGTGCAAATATTTTTGAAAAAAATTATCATACAAGTATGTATGTCAACATACAACCCACCGAATATATTAATTTAATCAAACGTAATAAAAATATAGAAATTAAATATAAAACTATTGTACAAATAAAAAGATATAAGACTATTATCTATATACCATATATATTAAGAAAGGGTGAGTTGGTAACTGTATTTTGTCTCTCCTCATGTAATGGAATTCTTTTGCATGCCCAAATATATGTATTTACTAAAAAATCCCCCCAAAATGGTCCCTATTAATTTTTAAATCAAACAAATTAGTCCCTAATAAAAATAAACTGACAAATTAATCTCTAACCTTTTAAAATATTAGACAATTTAGCCCTTAAGAAAAGTAAGCGGACTTATTGTCCTTGGCCTTTTAAAAATAGGAAAATTTAGTCCCTCCATTGAGTCTCATCCTTATCACTCAAGAGGGACTAAATTATTCGATTTTTAAAAGATTAGGGACCAATTCGTTTGAACATTTTTGTTAGAGACTAAATCATCGGGCATTTTAAAAGGTTGAGGGTCCAATTTGTTAGTTTATTTTTGTTAGGACTAATTTGCTTGATTTAAAATCGAATAGACCATTTTGAGGATTTACTGCATTATATATTTATATGGCCTGAAATTTACCATGTATTGGAGTTAGAAAAATCATGTCCTACAACTATTTCAGCCTCATCCACACCACTCACATTGTGAAACGAAATGTTATTTATCCTTACAATTTACAAAATATTATACTGACTTACTTTCATCTATTAGATTGGATATGAGCTAGATTTAGTTTGGATCTCACCCTCGTTCAATTATAGATGTCAGTATCTCGGTACAGTGGCCTCACAAATTGCATGCCATATGAATAACTATACTCATTGTGAAAATCACCTCACTCGCACACACCGAATCCCCGTTTCCCAATCGGTCGCCACCAAAATCAGTCCTCAAATCCTCTTCCGAGATCAAACCATCGGAAACTATAGATGACCTACTCTAGGAGGGTGAGATTCTTGACGACTTCTCCTCCTCCACCACCTCAAAGCCACCAAGCTGAACCCTTGCAATCGTCAGTTGCAAATTAAATCTCCGGCATTGGTTATCACAAAGATAAATATATGGTGGCAGAGAAGAGAAGACTCAACTCTGATGATGGTCAGCTCAGCCACTAACAGTGGCAATAGTGAAGGGCCAACCAAGAAGAGCAGTCCACTACCAACCTCCTCCACGCCATGCAACACTTCTTTCCGGCGCAGGTACACTCCTTCCTTCTCTTTATCAAATACATATTTCCATATATGTTCTTCCCTTTTCTTTGCGGAGAATGAATAGGTGCGGTTATAAACACAGCGATTTTGTTGTGTTCACCTATAGATAGTAGATTGTTAGTTACCAAATATTCCAGATATACATTCTCTACTTTCCCCATCACCTTCATTATTTTAAATCATTCATTTGTCTCTCTGCAAAAAGGGTGTTGAGTTTCTTCTACTTTTCCTATATATACGTACTCAAATCTTTGTCTCTCGGCAAAATTAAAGATGATTTCTCAGTTTAGGATGTTTATGTCTTCCCTTTTTGTCTTCTTCTCACTTTTTTAAAAATTTGAATTGATTAATTTTTATGTCTCTAAATCCAAACAAGGAAAAAACAAAGATTAATTTTCTCAACTTATTTATTATGGATTATTAACTTTTTCTTCAATTGGTTTCGTAGTGTTTTTGTTTCTCAATTATTTCCTTTTGTGCTATTTTTTTATATATATTGCTGGTCACGCGTTTTTCTTAATTAAGGTTGTTTTTTTTTATGTATGTAAATTCATTTGTGGGAGATCTATATTCTAATGAGTGTTTTGTGACTATCCCTGATAGGATAAAAATAGGAAGAAGTTTAATTTCTATGTACTTTTTTACACTATCATTTAATCAAATAATCTTATTTTGTATAATTTTTCAAGTAATGAAAGTGAGATTTAATTATTTTTTATGATGTGACAATATTTAAGTGGATAATAGAATAAAATTTTTTTACATTATCTATGTATATAGAAAGTTGCTAAAGATGAAAATTTTTTACTCATGCAATTTTTCACTTGAGTTTTAATTATGTTCTTTAAGATGATTTTGGTTTAATAACTATTTTCTTGTAGTCTTTTTGTCTCAAAACACCAAGGCACCTCCAACTTGCTATCATAGGAGATAAAGCAATAATTGCAGGTAGTGGTGTCATCCCCCCTCTCGCTAGTCGTCATTAACAAAACCTACAAGAAATGAGTAAGTTGTTATTGGCTTCTAATTTTTGTATGACTGAAACTAGATTGTGCTAATTATGGGTTATGATGACTTGATCGAATTAGGCTAGCATGATTCATTTGGTGGCTGTTGATAGAATTATGTAGTGTTATTGGATTTATAGACAATATGGCTGCAGGATTTTTCTCATCAAGTGTTTCATTTGTTTTTTAGGAACAAAAATACATGGTTTTGACCTTATGAGAAGTTGTCCATTTAACTTTTAATACTACTAGAAAATTGCAGAATAGTGATCAATTTAATTATCGAAAAAAGTTGGCTGCTAATTTCGCAACCGACCTAAGCAAAGATCCAAAATATGAAACATGAAATTTTCAGTTGCTACATCGGTTGCAAATTTAGATTTTGCGACAAAAAGAAGAAAAGAAAAGAAAAGAAAAGAGCAAACTAATCAGAACAAAGTCGAAAATTGGTTACAAACAATAAATTGGCAACCATTTTAGCGACCAAAATGTCCAATCAGCCTTTGAAACTCAAAATGACTTATTAGTTAGGGTGTTAAAAGCTAAAAACCGATCAAAACTGAAATTAATTGGCTTGAATTAGTTCTTAATTCATGAAAATGAACCAACCAAACCAATAACATATTATATTAATAATTTTATTTATTAATTGGATGTATTACTTATCAAGATTTACTATCCATATCTAAATTTATCTCATATTTTAACTCAATATTTAGGATTTTCAATTATACATTAATTCTTTTAATTGAATCAACATGGTTTTTGTTCAAATCTTTTATCATTTGTTTGAATTAATAACGATTACTCTAATTTAATGTCACTTATTAAATTTCTTACATTTTATAAATTTTATAGTAAAAATTGAAAACTGAACCAATCCAAATTGATTTAAATTGGTTTGGTTGGTTCAGTTTTTAAAAATAATTAAATCAAACCAAAATAAAATTTATTAATTGGATCAGTTTTTTTACATCAAAACCAAACCAAACCGAATAAACACCCTACTTATTAGTCGTAAGAGTTTGCAACTGATTTTATGACCACTTTAGGAAAATTAGTCAACACTTTGCGATAAATGTTGTTAAAGCAATCACAAATTTCTATTTTGCAACCAAAAAAAGAAAAAGAGTAACTAATTATAGTATAAAAAATCAGTCACAAATTTTGATTTTGTGCCGATTTAGCGACTGAAATATGCAACAAATCTTTAACCCTCAAAACAACTTTTTAGTCACAAAATGGGTCGCAAAATCAACATTTTTCAACCGATTTAGGGAAGATAGTCCACATTTGGGAAAACTTAAATCGGTTGTAGAAGCAAACTTAGTATCAATTTAGCGATTGAATTTTAAGCTCACATATCACGTCCTTATCTGAACTTTGGTCACTAATCAGTCACCAATTTGAATATGTTCTTTTTCTATAATATATACTTCTATATCCCAAAAATTTAATACAATCTACACTTTAATCTATTTTCAAGTTTTTTTATTAGTTCTATTTTTTATGTTTATTATCTTTGACTGAAATACCCTTTTATTAATAGTTATACATATTAATTTTCTCACAAAATAAAGTATCGATATACATACATATATATAATTTAATTTTGAACTTATCGCTATACTAATAAAATAAATTATTTACAACCAAAATAATTTGCAATGTACATTTTTTTTCAAAAAAAGGAAATCTCATATTTTCTCAGCTAGTTTCAAAATGTTAATATGTATTTTTATAGTAACATCACAAAATTATTCTCGTTACCTTGCAACTATATTTTATTTTAGGGCTTAGGGTTTCAAAAATAAATTAATTATTGAGAAAATATATCACCTTTCAATGGTAAAATTAATTTTTATTTTATTACCTTTCAATAGTAAAACTATAATTATAAAAACTAAGTTTGACTTCTATATACTGATGATGTAAAATAATTTTACACTATCAACAAATAAAATTTCAAAAAAATTATAAATCATACTAGATAACTATCCACCATTATTTGACATCTTTTTAAATTTATATATATATTGGTTAACAACATAAAATAAATTTTACACTATAAGCACATAGAAATTAAATTGATGTAGAATTCTACATAAATTAATTGAGTTTAATTTTAAAACACTAACAATATAAAAAACTTTGACATTGTGATCAATAAAATATTCTTATTTGTATGACCCTTGAAGCAGTGAGCATGAGAGTTAATTATTTTTACTAATGTGACAATACATGATTGAATATCGTGCCATTTTTTATATTATTGATGTATTAAAATTAAATCCGAATTTCAAATATTGTTTCTGATATTTTTGTATTGAAAATATATTGTAAAGATAATTTATTTATAATTATTTATAGAAAACAATAAATTGTTTACAAAAATATAAAATTTCGATTTGATCTTTAATTACATGAAAATGTTTAAATATATTTTGTTGAAATTTTCAACTTTTGAATGGAATTTAAATGCAACTTTTTAATAAAAAATAAATTTATAAATGATTTAAAAGATGAGTTTAACTTGTCACAAACCAATTTAGACCATGATTGGCACGTAGGAAACATGTTCCCTCAATCCTTAACATGCAAATTTTAGAAAAAACGGGAGAGTTCCTCTTTTTGGACATTTCCAAAATACAAAACAACCTACAAAACACAGATAGAACAGAGTCGGGCTTCAAGCATTCTCAGAATGCCCCTTAGCAACAAAACAATAACTTAACATAATCTAGAATATTATCTTAGTATATAAAATCCAAGTAAAGTTTTCCAATCCAAAACATTCCTTTTCTATATCCAAGACAATACAAATGTAAAACATGTTTAAAACTTAGTAATTAAAACATCAAATGCAATACTTTAAGTTCTCATATGAAAATTATAATAGATGAAAACCATTATCTATAGGCTTAAAGTAAATTTTATAACAACAACATAAACATGCAATCCAAGGACCCTCTGTGACATATGGAGCATTATGGATAGTTCTAAGGCTGAAACTGAAATGGAGAGTTCCAATATGAAGAATAGGCCTTCTTAAGAAGGCTTACAAACTGAAATCGACTATAGTGGAGCCAAGGATTGGAACCCAAAAGTTGTACGTATGTAAAAGAAAGGGAAAACAATAGAGTGAGTTTTGCAACTCAATGGTAGGCAGAACATTTATAACCCACATAAGACAATATGCAAATCGCTAATATCATGAAAGTAAGGCCATAAATCATGTATAAATTCAACAAATTATTAGTTTCAAGGAAGGACTTTCAAAACATCAATATTATAGAAAATACAAGGGAATCATTAAATCCATGATGAACAGAAGGATTCACACTCAAGTGGTCATTCCTTCATGTGGTCCTAAAACGGAATGGTCCTACTTATGCGAGTAGCCGTAGAACAGAAGGATCCATCATGTGGTCCTAAATCAAGATAGTCAAGGTGCACCAAAGCTAATGCCTCCTGTTGTTAGCCATAGATCCTGTCAGAGATTCTCCCCAAAATATAATAAAGTCTATACACAGCTTACTAATTCAATTTTGACATTTTAGAAGGGGCTCATGCCCACAATTCTCATTTTATTTATCAAATCCATAACA
>JAMLFY010000001.1:11528978-11665642 GCA_030441495.1 Dalbergia oliveri
TAGTGTTTTTGTTTCTCAATTATTTCCTTTTGTGCTATTTTTTAGATATATATTGCTGGTCACGCGTTTTTCTTAATTAAGGTTGTTTTTTTTTATGTATGTAAATTTATTTGTGGGAGATCTATATTCTAATGAGTGTTTTGTGACTATCCCTGATAGGATAAAAATAGGAAGAAGTTTAATTTTATGTACTTTTTTACACTATCATTTAATCAAATAATCTTATTTTGTATAATTTTTCAAGTAATGAAAGTGAGATTTAATTATTTTTGATGATGTGACAATATTAGTGGATAATAGAATAAAAAAATTTTACATTATCTATGTATATAGAAAGTTGCTAAAGATGAAAATTTTTTACTCATGCAATTTTTCACTTGAGTTTTAATTATGTTCTTTAAGATGATTTTGGTTTAATAACTATTTTCTTGTAGGCTTGTTGTCTCAAAACACCAAGGCACCTCCAACTTGCTATCATAGGAGATAAAGCAATAATTGCAGGTAGTGGTGTCATCCCCCCCTCTCCCTAGTCGTCACTAACAAAACCTACAAGAAATGAGTAAGTTGTTATTGGCTTCTAATTTTGGTATGGTTGTTGACTGAAACTAGATTGTGCTAATTATGGGTTATGATGACTTGATCGAATTAGGCTAGCATGATTCATTTGGTGGCTGTTGATAGAATTATGTAGTGTTATTGGATTGATAGACAATATGGCTGCAGGATTTTTCTCATCAAGTGTTTCATTTGTTTTTTAGGAACAAAAATACATGGTTTTGACCTTATGAGAAGTTGTCCATTTAACTTTTAGTACTACTAGAAAATTGCAGAATAGTGATCAATTTAATTATCGAAAAAAGTTGGCTGCTAATTTCGCAACCGACTTAAGCAAAGATCCAAAATATGAAACATGAAATTTTCAGTTGCTAAATCGGTTGCAAATTTAGATTTTGCGACAAAAAAAGAAAAGAAAAGAAAAGAAAAGAAAGCAAACTAATCAGAACAAAGTCGAAAAATTGGTTACAAACAATAAATTGGCAACCATTTTAGCGACCAAAATGTCCAATCAGCCTTTGAAACTCAAAATGACTTATTAGTTAGGGTGTTAAAAGCTAAAAACTGATCAAAACTGAAATTAATTGGCTTGAATTAGTTCTTAATTCATGAATATGAACCAAACCAATAACATATTATATTAATAATTTTATTTATTAATTGGATGTATTACTTATCAAGATTTACTATCTATATCTAAATTTGTCTCATATTTTAACTCAATATTTAGGATTTTCAATTATACATTAATTCTTTTAATTGAATCAACATGGTTTTTGTTCAAATCTTTTATCATTTGTTTGAATTAATAACGATTACTCTAATTTAATGTCACTTATTAAATTTCTTACATTTTATAAATTTTATAGTAAAAATGAAAACTAATCAATCCAAATCTATTTAAATTGGTTTGGTTTGGTTCAGTTTTTCAAAATAATTAAATCGAACCAAAATAAAATTTATTAATTGGATCAGTTTGTTTTTACATCAAAACCAAACCAAACCGAATCTGAACACCCTACTTATTAGTCGTAAGAGTTTGCAACTGATTTTATGACCACTTTAGGAAAATTAGTCAACACTTTGCGATAAATTAAATTGGTTGTTAAAGCAATTGCAAATTTCTATTTTGCAACTAAAAAAGAAAAAGAGTAAACTAATCGTAGTATAAAAAATCAGTCGCAAATTTTGATTTTGTGCCGATTTAGCGACTGAAATATGCAACAAATCTTTAACCCTCAAAACAACTTTTTAGTCATAAAATGGGTCGCAAAATCAAAATTTTTCAACCGATTTAGGGAAGATAGTCCACATTTGGGAAAACTTAAATCGGTTGTAGAAGCAAACTTAGTATCAATTTAGCGATTGAATTTTAAGCTCACATATCACGTCCTTATCTGAACTTTGGTCACTAATCAGTCACCAATTTGAATATGTTCTTTTCTATAATATATACTTCTATATCCCAAAAATTTAATACAATCTACACTTTAATCTATTTTCAAGTTTTTTTTATTAGTTCTATTTTTTATGTTTATTATCTTTGACTGAAATACCCTTTTATTAATAGTTATACATATTAATTTTCTCACAAAATAAAGTGTCGATACACATACATATATATAATTTAATTTTGAACTTATTGCTATACTAATAAAATAAATTATTTACAACTAAAATAATTTGCAATGCACATTTTTTTTTTAAAAAAGGAAATCTCATATTTTCTCAGCTAGTTTCAAAATGTTAATATGTATTTTTATAGTAACATCACAAAATTATTCTCGTTACCTTGCAACTATATTTTATTTTAGGGCTTAGGGTTTCAAAAATAAATTAATTATTGAGAAAATATATCACCTTTCAATGGTAAAATTAATTTTTATTTTATTACCTTTCAATAGTAAAACTATAATTATAAAAACTAAGTTTGACTTCTATATATAATATGTAAAATAATTTTACACTATCAACAAATAAAATTTCAAAAAAATTATAAATCATACTAGATAACTATCCACCATTATTTGACATCTTTTTAAATTTATATATATATTGGTTAACAACATAAAATAATTTTACACTATAAGCACATAGAAATTAAATTGATGTAGAATTCTACATAAATTAATTGAGTTTAATTTCAAAACATTAACAATATAAAAAACTTTGACATTGTGATCAATAAAATATTCTTATTTGTATGACCGTTGAAGCAGTGAGCGTGAGAGTTAATTATTTTTACTAATGTGACAATACATGATTGAATATTAGTGCCATTTTTTATATTATTGATGTATTAAAATTAAATCCGAATTTCAAATATTGTTTCTAATATTTTATTGAAAATATATTGTAAAGATAATTTATTTATAATTATTTATAGAAAACAATAAATTGTTTACAAAAATATAAAATTTCATTTGATCTTTAATTACATGAAAATGTTTAAATATATTTTGTTGAAATTTTCAACTTTTGAATGGAATTTAAATGCAACTTTTTAATAAAAAATAAATTTATAAATGATTTAAAAGATGAGTCTAACTTGTCACAAACCAATTTAGACCATGATTGCACGTAGGAAACATGTTCCCTCAATCCTTAACATGCAAATTTTAGGGAAAAGGTAAGTCTCCTCTTTAGACATTTCCCAAAATACAAAACAACCTACAAAACACAGATAGAACTAAGAGTTCGGGCTTCAAGCATTCTAGAATGCCCCTTAGCAACAAAACAATAACTCAACATAATTTAGAATATTATTCAGTGTATAAAATCCAAGTAAAGTTTTCCAATCCAAAACATTCCTTTCTATATCCAAGACAATACAAATGTAAAACATGTTTAAAACTTAGTAATTAAAACATCAAATGCAATACTTTAAGTTTCTCATACAAAAATTATAATAGATGAAAACCATTATCTATAGGCTTAAAGTAAATTTTATGACACCAACATAAACATGCAATCCAAGGACCTCCTGTGAATATGGAGCATTATGGATAGTTCTAACGGTGAAACTGAAATGGGAGAGTTCCAATATGAAGAATAGGCCTTCTTAAGAAGGCTTACAAACTCTGAAATCGACTATAGTGGAGGGAGGATTGGAACCCAAAAGTTGTACTATATTGTAAAAGAAAGGGAAAACAATAGAGTGAGTTTTGCAACTCAATGGTACACAAACATTTATAACCCACATAAGACAATATGCAAATCGCTAATATCATGAAAGTAAGGCCATAAATCATGTATAAATTCAACAAATTATTAGTTTCAAGGAAGGAGAAACATCAATATTATAGAAAATACAAGGGAATCATTAAATCCATGATAAAAGAAGGATTCACACTCAAGCTATCATTCCTTCATGTGGTCCTAAAATAGAAGTCCTACTTATGCGAGTAGCCGTAGAACAGAAGGATCCATCATGTGGTCCTAAATCAAGATAGTCAAGGTGGACCAAAGCTAACGCTCCTGTTGTTAGCCATAGATCCTGTAGAGATTCTCCCCAAAATATAGTAAAGTCTATACAGCTTACTAATTCAGTTTTGACATTTTAGAAGGGGCTCATGCCCACAATTCTCATTTTATTTATCAAATCCATAACAAAGATAGAATTAATTTCAAAAATTGTAAATCTGACTTCCAACCTTTCTTTGTGCAATACACATTTTCCAAATCAAAATCATATCATCTCATGTGTCATTTTGTTTTTATAATGTTTATAATAGATTTAATTTCATCAAATGTTTATAATGTTGCCAAATAATTAAATTTTCAGTGCAGAACATTAAAATACATTTAGAACCAATATAGTATGAATAAAATAATTATAAACGTTATGTCTACTCAGATCCAACTTTCAAGTGCCACTAATCTGAAGTTAATGCTCAATTGCTCAATAACTCTAGGAATAAGACAACAACAATTTTTATGAGTTAATAGTTCCAAAAATTTCAAAATCTAGCTCACTAGCATAAAACCCCCAAATCTCATAACCTAGGGTTCCATATCAGAGCTCTAATCCTATACCTACAACATGACTTAGCTAACCCATGAAATTGGATGCAAGATTGAGCTCCATTATACCTTGGATAGCTAAAGGAAGTAAGATGAAGGAGTGGGTGTTGCTGCCTCCTATAGAACTTGGAGCAACAACCCTTGAATCACCAAGGAGATGGAAGAGATGTTGCTCTGCGTCACAACAGGGAGGAGTCGCACGCGGTGGTGACGATGTGGTGGTGGCTGAAGGGAGAAGGGAAGAGCGAGAGGAAGAGAGGGAGAATGGAAGGAGGTCGCACTTCCTCCGTTCTCTCGTGAAAAGAGAGGAAGAAAGAGTGAGAGTGAAGTGGGTGTGTATGGATTAAATAAGGAAATACCATTTGGATTCAAATAAAATATTATAAAAATTAAAATATCAACCAATTAGAATCCAAATTTTGAATTTTAGTTTAAATTCAGGAATTTCTAAGATTTTATAAACTTATAGGCTAAAAACAAAAGGCTTGAAAGTTTTCTAAAATTCATTAAAAATTGTCCTTTAACTTATTTTCATCTTGGGAACAATTACAGAACTTTTGAATTCAGAAAGTGAGTATATCATATAGCCCTCCAAGGATGTGTAGGGTCCAACTTCCTGAAATTCAAGACCAAAATGACAGATAAGGTAACTGGCACTTTTCCTGGTTTAGAAATTTTTTTTTAGCATTTTTAATTAAAATTAAGGTATTACATAACTAACAAGCTATTGGACGAGTGGTAAAGTTTTGGTTTATCATAAGGATAAGAACACAAGTTCGAATCCTAGAAATACACTTGTTAGAAAGGGGAGTAACCTTAAATGCTCCAGTCCCCAATTGCAAAAGCAATATCTACCACAATTTTGAATCACCAAAGAAAAAAAAAAAGGATGAGTCTAATTATTTTGCATTGACTAAAATGCCAACCAATAAGAACTGCCATATAATTTGATCTATTATAAGATTATGTCTAATTAAAATTTCAAAAAGAGTGGGGATCCGTTTATATCAAGTGTAAGTTTTGGTATATTTACACCATTCAATAATTTTTTTATAGGAACTTCTTATCAATTAGATCAAACATTCAAATTTCATATAGTTTCAAAATAATTAGATATTTCATCACGCTATTTTATTTTGATCGATATTATTTTTTAAAATACAAGTAAATATGAATTATTACAATATGTCTATTGTTATATGATTTTTCTGAAATTTGATATGTCTAATCGTTAATATAATGTCATATAATTTAACGATTAGATTAATTAAATTTAATTTTTATAAAGAGTTATTGAAATATGTATGTGTATAAGATTTTAAAAAAATTAGATAAGGTGGATGATTTTTTTTAACAAAGGTATTAAGGTCAAGAATTCTTTCTAAAGGAGATAAGGGGAGGTGAGAGTCAAACTTGAGACCATCTATTCAAAGGTGTATGAGACAACTACAATCATTAGGTGGTATGTTCAACTATAGATAAGATGGAAGAATTGTCAGTGTTTTATTTGTTGAGGGTATCTACTATCTACTATGCTAATAATTTAGACTTATTTCAAGGAGACTTTAACACATGTTGTTTTCAGAGTAATTTAGAGTCCACAATTTTCATCACTCTAATTATTAATTATTTTAAGAAAATATCCCCATATCTCTCTTTCATTATCATAACATAAATATTCTACATTAAATATTGAATTTGAAACTATTATAAGTCTTAATTTAAATCATAAGGCTCATTAATTTGCCAATCAAAATTATTTAGCATTAAAATATTAGCAAATGATGTAAACAAAACATAAATTAATGTATTGCATATCATTAAAATAATATAATATTATAGACAAATGAGTTTTCAGCTATAATCAATCTTGAAAGATTATGGATTTTTTCAAAAGCTATTTTTTTAAAAAAATTTAATTGTTTTTTTTTCTGTATTTTTATCATTTTTTTGTTTTATGGTTATTATTGATTATCTTTTTCCATTTTTCTTTGTTTTTATAAAACTATTAATTACCTTTCATATTAAACTTAATTGTTAGTTTAAATAAAGTGACAGTGAAGCTATATACTACAACTTCAACAGTTTTTAAATTTTTTTACAAATATTGATATATATATATATAGTAAGGGAAATATTTATAATTAGTATATATTAATAACAATATATATAGGCCTAAAATAAATCCAAATTCTAATAAAATAAAATAAAATAAATATCATTGACTAAAACATAAATGTTGCAATTGATATCAATTTGATTTTATTACTCTTATTTTACATAAATTTTATAATACTATCCTTAATTGATATTAATTTAGTCTGAAAGCAATTTTGACTTATATCCCAAAATTCAAAAATTAATCTGATGTACTTAATTGCCATTACCCTCAAAGACAGATCTATTCATAATATATTAGGGGCTTATGCCCTCACTAAACCTTGTAAATTTTTTTAGAGGTATATAAGTGTATATATAATTTACCCTCACTATCTTATTAAGTTTGCCTCCACATTGAGAAAAAAATTATGCAAAACTTCTTATTATATCTATATATTATCTTTGCCTTATTGCCTAAAATTTCTGGATTCGTCACTAATTATCCTCCTATAAGAAAAAAAAAAATTGCCACTACCCTTATTTGATATCCACTTAATTTGATGCACTTGATTTTTGCAATTATTAAATCTAATTAATTATGAAATGATAATAATTCAAAATTATAATTAAATAAAAATAAAAGAACTATCCATTAATTATTTTATCTCATAATTCAAATTTTAATCTTTAAAATAAATATCTAATTTGATTAAAAGGAAATCTCATCATATGATAAGTTATGCCCTTTAAGCCATACGTTAATGGTTGAGACTAAATAAGAAGTCAATTTGATCTACAAAACCGAATTCAATTAATGGCTTCATATCATATTACTAAAACAATTATGCATTAAATCTCGTATATGTTGATGTGTTGTCATTAATCAGTAATGGATGATATCTCTTTGTTATTACACAGCTTATTAGGAGATAAATATCTAACTATGGATCTATTATAGCAACTTGATTGGTATTAGCCTTAATTGATATCAACTTAATTTTAGCAACTATTGAATTGATGAATATCATAATAATTGAAATTTAAATTAAAGGAAAAAAAATAAAACCTTATTCGAATTTTATTTAATCTCATGATTTATATTTAAATTTTTAGAATAATTAAATGTCTAATTTAATTAAAAAAATCCTACATATGAGTCATACATCTAAAAGCTCAGAGTAAATAAAAATAAAGAAAATTGCATTATGTATCTATTTTTTGTATTATTTACACGATGAATTATATAAAAGTAATACAAAAATACAATTTACTTGATCAATTTCTTATGTATTTCTTTTAGGGTAATTGTTTTGGAATTTTTGCTTGAGATATGAGTGTGATGCATCGAAGAAATTTAGTAAGCAAGAAGATTTGGAGAAGTAAGGCTTCAAAAATTGATTAATGGCTTGGAGCTTTTGTACTATTGTTTAAGTTTAATGGAAATGAAGTAAGTAAAATGAATATATGTTAATATTTTTGTGCCTTTTAACATATAATGTGTGTTTTAGATTGCATATGGACAATATTTTGAGTATTCTGAAAAACCTATTTTGTATATAATTAAGGTTATTAATAATTTTTATTAATTATAAAATGTATTTTGATAGATTAGATATTTTAATTTATTAAAATAATGTAAATATGACTAATTACAAGAAATATTATTCACTTATTTTCTTTCATTATTCAATAATTTTACCTATCAATGGGGATTTTTTATAAAATAAGATTTTTATTGTTCGTTAAAGGTCGTCTACAGAAATTTCTCAATTTTATCTATATAATACTTAAGATAAGATATAAAATAGAATAACTAATATAACCATTATAATTCCAGAAACATATAAAAGAGAATGATTAATTTCAAAAAGATATTCATCTATACTTCATTTTATTTATTTAAATATATAATTATTTAAAAATTAAATTAAATTTATATATTTAATTTAATATAAGATATACTTAATTAATTTTTATTTTATTTATAATAATAATTAATAAATTATTTTTTATTCTAGAAGTAGAATATCGCACATGGTCACCCTCAGTGTATGACAAATGGTCTAGACATAGACCTGTTTTATTTCTTCTTGTTAATCGAAAAACGGATACAAAATTAAACCCCGTCTCTCATAACGAACCCTTAAACCGTACTTTCTTTCTTCCAATGGCTAATAACTGATACAATCTGCCCCTTCCTTCCATTTTAGCGAGAACAGGATCTGTTCTTGAAGAAGCTTCTCGCCAGCCACCTCACTGCGGCGCGCTTGAGGACCCATAGCCGCTGCTCGAATCGTCTTCCCTCCGCTTTGTGTTGCCGGTCTGTCTGTCTCATTCTACGTTTGGACCGCTGAGCTGCTGTCAAGGCCGCCGCTGACGGAAGTTGCATCCATACATCATGCCCCAACGGAAAACCTAGTTCCCTTTCACTTCAGGTACTTCATCTCTCAAGCTTTCTCTTAATTTTGATTCTCAATCATGCCACAACCTGGGATTTGTTGCTGCCACGATTAGAAATAGTTAAAAAAAAAAAGCGCATAAAAGCACATCATCTCCTTGACATTTTTTCTTAATGCTTTCAATTTTAAATATTACCTTGTCCACATTGTGAATTTGGTGCAAAGAAGTTGTTTGGCCTTGTGAATCCCTCTGTTTTACTTTTTCTGTTCTGTAATTGAAGCCCGAAGAAAATAGCAAGTCTTGGTAAGCATGCGGTAGTCACAATTTCATAGCTTAAATTACATAAATTGGTAGTAGCCAAGAGAGTTAGGGTGCATAGATGGTTAGGGTATATTAGGCCTATTCTTTGATGCACAAAGCTATTCTTATGCAGCAAGCTCTACTTTGTTGGAGCCAATGAAGAAAACATTTCTTAAAAGAAAAGAACTTGTGTAGATCAAAAGGAATGGGAATGAAAGAAATGAAAACCATACATGACAATCCAGCATTCCAATTAAACCAAATCCATGGTAGAACTACAAACACATGACAGCTTTTGTGTGCTAACACTTGTTAAATGGACAACTTGTTCTCATAAGATCAGAGCGAATTGCTTTTGTTAAAAAAAAAATGAAACACCTTGTGACATAAATCCACTGCATCTGCATTGCAATAGTACTACAGTTCTGGAAATGACCACTAAAAATAGTTAAAGCACTTCCATTTAAATCCTAACATCATAGAATGAATTTTGCTTGTTTCAATTAGCACAATCTATTTTTAGTCAACAACCATACAAAAATTAGAAGTCAACTACTTATTCATTTCTTGTAGGTTTTGTTGATCAAGGACCAGTGAAAGTGAGGGATTGACATCACCACTAGCAATGGTTCCTTTGATATGGGTATCCAGCTCCTTATATCCTCTGATAGCAAGCTGCATGTGCCTTGGTGTTATGAGACTATAAAGATCACAATAAAATAGATACTAAACCAAAATCAACTCAAGAAACATAAAACCCAAGCCAAAATTACATGAGTAAAAATTTTTCGTCTTTGGCCCCTTTCTATTTCCATTATCAGGGATAATCATAAAAACCCATTGGAACATTAATCTCTCACAAACTAATTTCAATACATAGAAAACCACCCTCAAATCAATTAAGAAAAAAGAGCACAAAACAAAAATGACAACTGAGAAAACAAATACTACAGAACTAATTGATGAAAAGGTCAATAATACGTAATAAATAAGCATAGGATATATATATATATATATTTTCGTTTTTCCTTGTTTGGATTCAAAGGCAGGCATAAAAATTAATCAATTCAAATTATATATAAAAAAGGAAAAATAACAAGAAAAAGGGAAGGGCATACATACCTTAAGCAGAGGAATCATCTCTGGCTAAGAGGCAAAGATGTTAGTACGTATATATGGGAAAGGAAAATGAAACTCAACACCCTTTTTTGCGTAAAGACAAATTAATGAAATAGAGACAACAATGGAGGTGATGGGCAAATGGGGAATATCTGAAATATGTAGTAATAATATATTAGCTATAGGTAACATAACAGGATCAACGTGTTTATTAACTCCAAAGGGAAGAACATGGAATAGAGTGTTGAGGAATAGAAGGAAGGAAGGAGTGTACCTGAGCAGGAAAGAGTGTTGCATGACGTGGAGGAGGTTGGCAATGGGCTGCTCTTCTTGGCTGGCCCTTCATATTGCCATTGTTACTCACTAAGCTCACCGTTAGAGTTGATTCCTCTCTTCTCGACCACCATATTTATCTTTTCTGAATTCTGATAATTGACGCCAGAGATTTGCCATTTATGATTGCAAAGGTTCACCTTGGGGGCTTTGAGGAGGCAGAGGAGAAGGAGTTGAGGATCTCTCCCTCTTGGAGGCCATCTACAATTTCTGATGGTTTGGTTTGGGTGGAGGGTTTGAGGACTGTTTTGGATGAAAGGTTAGGAAAGGGGGATTTGGGGTGATGGTGTGTGAGCAGGTGATTTTATCGTGGGTGATGTCAATGAGGCTGAAATAATTGCATGACATGTTAAAGATTTTTTTTTGAACTCCAGTAGATGATAAGTTTTAAACTATATAAACATTAGTAAATACATATGTCTGGATGTGAAAAAGAACTCCGTTACAATGAGGAGAGACTAAAATCGGCTACCAACTCAATCCCTGTAATGCGACTTGACAGGTATAACAGTGATTGTCAAACAATAATAAATATAAGATTATTATAAAAATATCAAATATATTATTTTAAAAATCTGATATATGTGTATAATAAAATGTATTTATTTATTGCTACCGAACTTTGTATTTATATTGAAATAAAAATTTAAAAATATATAGAAATTTATCAAGTATAACTAAAAATATGTATAAAGTATGACACAATATGCATTTGATATGAATGCAATGACTATTTTGAAGTATAAGCTATTTTGTGATTTTGGGTCTTGTTTGTGTGCAGACGGAGAGTGACAGGAATCCTGGCACGAGATGGTAGAAATTGGAAAATGAGAGGGGTAAGTTGGATAAATCATTGTTTGGTGGGATCATTTTAAATTTTATTAGAAAATTCTTGTATAGCACAACTCATTCTAAGGTAAAATCGCAATAAAGTTGGTGAGACCCATAAATGAGTAAATGTACGTTGAACAAAGTTGATGGAACCCACTTTTATTGTGAATATGCCAAAATGAGGTATTAAACTTATGTCTTTGCAAGAATCTCTCAGTTTATTATTATAATTTGTTTTATGTTTAAGAACCACTTTGCAAGTGTAACATTGATTAATGCTAATTGTCACCCCTCTTCAGGTAATCTCAGTTCCCTTTTTTCATTAATGTTTGTTGGTGACATTTAATTTATGTGTAACAAAAAGACATGTATTGAAGTAATTATTTTGGCAAGCCTTGAGATCTCTCCTTGCCACTTGACAGAACCAGAAACTAGATTGGAGAGAGACGAGATGGATGATGAAATTCAGAGTTTCCTCAAGGTGTGGATCACAGCCATCTCATGTCTATGTTATTGTTATTACATAGCTGCAAGAGTACCAAAAGGGCTCTTGAGGCTCCTTTCCCTCCTTCCCATCTTCTACCTCTTCCTCATCCTTCCCTTGAACCTCTCTTCCTTCCACCTCGGTGGCCCCACAAGCTTCTTCCTCGTTTGGGTGGCCACTTTCAAGCTCCTCCTCTTCTCCTTCAACCAAGGCCCCCTTGCTCTTTCCCCAAACATCTTCCATTTCATCTCCATAGCTTCCCTACCCATAAAGCTCAAACAACGCCCACCATCAAAACCAACCGAAAATAACATCATCCCACCTCACCAATCCACCCCAAACATAGAAAAACCCCACAAAAACTACTATTTTCCAAACTCACTTTTGGTATCCTTAAAAGTGCTTGTATTGGCCATGATCATATGTGCCTATGACTACAGAGAAAACCTGCACCCTCATCTAATCCTTGTCCTCTATTGTTGCCACTTGTACCTTGGCATGGAGCTGGTGCTAGCCCTATGTGCAGCACCGGCTCAAGCCATCTTCGGGTGTGAGATTGAACCACAGTTCAACGAGCCTTACCTATGTACTTCACTTCAGGACTTTTGGGGCCGTAGATGGAACCTCATGGTTACAAGTCTTCTACGACCTACCGTATATGATCCCGTACGACGTGTGTGTAGTCATTTTGTGGGATCCATGTGCGGGACACAAACTGCCATGTTGGCCACGTTCCTTGTATCCGGGTTGATGCATGAGTTGATATATTATTATCTTGCACGTGCTCCTCCCACGTGGGAAGTCACGTGGTTTTTTGTCCTCCAGGGCATGTGCACAGCGGCAGAGGTGGCGGCAAAGAAGGTGATGCTTTGCCGTGGGTGGAGGCTGCACCCTACGGTGTCGGGGCCCCTGGCAATGGCATTCTTGGCGGTCACCGGGAAGTGGCTGTTTTTTCCTCAGCTGGTGAGGAATGGAGTGGATAGGAAGGCTATTGAAGAGTATAAGATTATGGTGGATTTTGTCAAGTTTAGGTTACCATCACATTTGTTTTAGCTCTCTTCAATGAACATTGGTTATTGCCGCTAAGTTTCAATAGGCAGAAAAATTGATCAATTACTTAATTTTCATGGATAAAGAATTTGTTTTATTTTGCAATGCTTACCATGTCTCAAGGCATGTTACTTTTGGAGAAAGAATGAATGTGAAATAATAGTGAAACTCTGTAATTCAGAACTCAGTAGTGTTTATTTATGCTACTTTATCCAAGAGTTCGATGTATTTTCCTGAAGTATGCTCTTATTAGTTCTACTAACTAAAATAGTTTTCCTATCCAATGCCCTATTAACAAAAATGGTGAGTTTTTCATTGTAAAATATGATTTTTCATGTTTGACCGATAATAGAATAACATTTTTATCCCCAACTTAATTGTCTATTTTTCCTTCTGTCCCATTGCCCCCACTCTCTCCTTACCTTCTTCCTTCATCGGCCAGATCAAGAAACAAAATGGAGAAAGGATGATTATTTATCAATTTGCAAGCAATGTGGAAATGAAATCTCGGACATCATAATAAACAGGGACATTAGGATTGATTATGCAGACATTGTAGAAATGGAGAAAGGATTGATTGTTTCCTCTCTTCCTTTGAGTTAAGTTCTGTAATATGTTGATTTTCTTGATGGTAGAAACATAATCTGATTGGAACTTTTTCCTTGACTCCTTCCATCCCCTGGAAGTGTTTGACCCGTTCTTACTAGCCAAAAAAAAAAAAAAAAAAAAAAGAGATCCACCCTATGGCAAGGCAAATTCATTCACTATCTTCAAGCTGTAGACTGACAAGTCATCTTCAGATCGTTCGCCATTGACATCCTCGTTTGGTCCAATGATGTTGATAAACCCGATCAGCAACCTAACAAGTTTTGATTCGCCGCGATGGATGGGTCTTGCTTCACTGCAAAGATGTCATCTTACGTGCGTGATTAGAGGTCTCTCACGACGATGACAGGGTGCAACTTCTTGCTCTTCTCTGACTGCTTGTAGCTGCTCTGAAGCAACCACTCCACCTCGCTGCTCCTCCTAAACCGATTCCATGTCCTAAAGAAAACTTGCAGAGGTTGACACCTCTGCCAACAATGGCTGATGCAGCAGAGGGTGTGGTGGAGGTTATCTTCATTGGGGATGGAGGGGAGGAGGGGAAGAATGATTGTCCTTGTGCATTGAATGAATTGCAACCTTCTTTATATGTATTGTTACTAGTCCCGAAATCGAAGTAGGATAATGCACGGAAGAAGCAAGTCCTTTAACGACAAGTCTTTAGAAGCAGAAAGAGCAGTTTGTTGGGGATGGGGAAGGGAAGTAGTTGTTAAATTCTATTATTACTTTTATTTCAACGTTAATAATTCTATAATTCCTTTATTTGTTTTTGAATACTATTTTTATGTTTACCAGCAAGCTTAAGAGTATTTATCTATCTTAAAATTGTGTAATATCCAAAACCCCAACAATTTATAATTCCTACAGTTGTTGGAATGATTTACCAACGATGATAGAAGGAAAGTCTTGATAAGAGTACAAGATTTATACATTGATATGAAGCTACTGAAAGTATCTATTTATTTATTTACATTTTATTAATCAAGTAATATTTATGTTGGGGAAGATGAAGAAACCGGGCCAATATCAATGGCTGGACAGGTTTGCTGTTTGAGGAAGGAAAGGGGGAAATGGGTGGTGGCAAGATTGGGCTACGAAGTGAGATGAGAGAAAGAATTGAAGGGTAAAATAGATAAATTATCTATAAAAGCGTTTTTTATAATATTATAATATAAATATATATTTTAATTATATTTGATTTCAACCATTAGTATCAATTTTGAATGGATTAGATTTTGGTATCATATGATCCCAAACTCATCACACTCCATTTAATAACTCAACCCTTAACCAGTCATGGGCATTGATTAGAGAAGAGAAACACTTTATGGATCAAAATTTGTCTCTAGAAAAATTCACGAACATGGGCGAATTCTATGATGGGAGAAAGATGAGTTTAGGCTCATGTGGTTTTTTATTCTCAATCATTAAATTCTAATCTAACGGGTGAAATATAAGCTTTGTATCTTAAAATATAATTATATACTAATACATATTTATATTTTAATATTTATCAAGAAGTTCGTTACCAATTTTATCCTTTTCATCCTTTTTTTTCTAAATTCCATCTTCTCCTTTTTTCCACACCTCCCCACCACCCATAATAGATAAGTGGCCCACTACAACCCCTCCTCAAAACCAGCTCTACCTCCACCACCACCTCTCCAGAACAAGTGCTGAGTATTGCCACCACCACTCGTGGCTTCTCGTTGTGAAGCACCACATTGGGCGCTCTACTCGAGTCAGCTTCCCAATCACTAAGACCCAAATTCCACCTCCATTGTCGCCATCTGGGAGCTTGGGAAGGATGCCAAGTCAAAAAGGATGAAGAAGGAACATGCATCGGCACGGTCGTGGAGGAGCGTTGAGGAGGTGATGGCAATTTGAGGAACAATGGAGGACGTGGTGGTGATTTGCTCCATCAAATGGATTAAAATTTAAATAATATTTCCTTGTGGTAGACTGTGTTCATTGCAAAGACCATTGGGGACCCAAAGTAAATTCAGATCCCATCATATATGGCTGGAACAAATGGTCGCGGTACTTGTGACTTAGATATGTCATACTTCTAGTCAAGTTTTTTCTTTTTGTTTTTTGAGAAAAGAAAACTAGATAATAGCAACTATAGAAAAAGAGAGTTACGTGAACAACTCTGACGGACAACTTTTGCCAGCTAGTGACAAGAAGACAAAAGAGGGATTGGGGTTTAGCATGGACATTAAAAAAGTGAGCTCACAATAGCAAATCCTTTAGATGAAATTGTGCTCACATAAGAGGGAAAGCTGAAAGTTTTCCCCATCCATCCCCTGATTCTCTCCTCTTCTCAACAGAGGTCTCTCTTCTCTGCTCACAAGCTTGGTTGTTGTTCTCTTTCTCAAACGCAGCTCTCAAATGCAAGTGGTGCTTCTCTTCTTCCTCCAAGCTGTGACGCGAGGTGACTGTGTAAAAGAACTTCGTCCTTATAAGTGGGGTGGTTGGTGTGATTCGGCCCTGCATTTTGTGAAGAAATTATTGGGGGTTGGTGTCGAGTTTGAGTTCTCTTTGTCATTGTATGTGAAGCGGATAGCAACACACAGGTACTACATTATATGATGGGTCATGATATTGGGTTTTTTCATCGTTGAGTAGAGGTGTGATTGTTGTTGAGATTTATTTGGGACAAAAACTGGTAGCCAATATTTGTTGTGAATCTTGTAGAAACGGAGAATAAGCAGCATTTTTATTCCTTCCTTAGGGTTTATATGCTATGTTCTGTTATGTATCAGTATATATGCTATGTTCATTGTTTGATTTAGATTACACTGTGTTGGCTTAGTGTGCTGATTATGTTCATATGTTCATAGTTACTATATATGGCTTAGTGTTTTTCCTTAATTTTTGCACTAGCATAATAGGTGATGGGTAGAGAAAGCACAGAGGACGAAAGGGCTTTGAAATTTATTGAATACTCAATTTTATTTTGCTATGGTTTGTTCTATGGGTCCTCTCAATTTGAAAGTTTGAGGCTTAGAAAAATTAGAAAAAGTCAAGGGAAGAAATAAAGGTATGTCACGAGGGTGATAGAATGTGGACTTTGTTGTTTTCTTTTTATCTGTGGGGAGGGATGTGATTGTCTATGATATTTTTATGAGACAAGTGTTGTGACTCTTGCTATCTATTATCAAAGTTGTAAAAAATGCAGAATTACAACCTCAGTGACACACTTATGTGCACTTATAGTTCTACTTATAGGCATATATGCAGTTCTTATTGATGTGGACAGAACATGGCTATGACTTTATATCCATATTCTATTTACATGAAAGACAAGTGTATCCCGTTTCCTGACACGAATGGTAAAAGTGAGGTGAATAATAATTATTTTCTCATTGGGTTTAGGTGATTTGAGGGTATACAATTGCGTTCTATGGAGGGGCCTAGCAACTATGAGCCAACTGTTGGCATGCAATTTAGTATGCTAGATGGTGTTAAAACATTCTATGGTGATTATGCAACTAAGAGTGGCTTTGGATGGAGGGTGCGAACTTCAAAAAAAGGAGTAGATGGAGAAGTAAATTATGTCATTCTTTGTTGTTTACGAGAAGGAAGTAAGTCAAAAATTGGAACGAGTGTGAAGACACTCCCGTGAGTGCATTGAAGTGTGAAGTGAAGATTAGTGTATCCAAGGGAGAAGATAATTTGTGGTACATCACGAAAGTGACTTTGGAGCATTGCCATGATCTCAGCCCAACAAAAGGAAGATTGTTTAATAAAAATAGGAAGCTGAACATGCACGTGCAAAGAACCATAGATGTGAATGACGAGGCGGGAGTTAGGATCAACAAGACGTTCCGGTCTCTTGTTGAAGATGCTGGGGTTATGAAAACTTGTCATTTGTCGAACGAGACATCAGGAATTATATCAACAAGGAAAGGCGTGTTATAGGGAAAGAAGGGGATGCAAAGGCATTGGTTAGCTACTTCAGGAATGAAGGAACAAAATCGAAACTTCTGTTATGATATTGACTTGGATGAGGAGTTTCGTGTGAGAAATGTGTTTTGGGCTGATGCTAGAAGGGGCGCGTATGAAGCATTTGGAGATGTTGTTAGCTTTGACACAACATACTTGACAAACAAATATAACATGCCCTTTGCTCTTTTGTAGGCGTAAACCACCATGGGCAATCAATTTTGCTTGGATGCGGTCTACTTTCATCCGAAGATAGAGTCATTCATGTGGCGTTTTGAAAGTTGGATTAGATGCATGTTTGGTAAGACCCTAAGTGGGATTGTCAGATCAATGTAGGGCCATGCAAAAGGCTATTCAGATAGTGTTACCTAACACTCAGCATAGGTGGTGTCTGTGGCACATCATGAAAAAGATCCCAAAGAAGCTTAGGGGATATGGTGCGTATAAGGGGATCAAGTGTGCTATGAAAGATGCCATTTATGAATCTCACACGAAGGATGAATTTGAAGAGAGATGGGTTTCTTTTGTGAAACAGTTTGATATTGAGGAAAACAATTGGTTGAGCGGTCTTTTTCCAAAAGGCATAAATGGGTTCCAATATTCCTGAAAAATGACTTTTGGGCAAGCTTGTCGACGACCCAAAGAAGCGAGAGCATACATGCCTTTTTCGATGGATATGTGAATGCGACAACTAGCTTACAACAATTCGTTAAGCAGGTATGACAATGCTTTCAGGAGTAGGATGGAAAAGGAGATTGAAGCCGATTTCAAGTCAAGAAACACAATAATCCCATGTGGTTCACAGTCCCCCATTGAGAAACAATTTCAATGTGAATATACCCATTCGAAATTTGGTGAAGTGCAACTTGAGTTTAGGGAAAAAATGAATTGTGTAACTTCCTGTGTAGGGTTGATGGCTCAAGTGCTACTTACCATGTTTTTGAGGAGATTTCAAATGGGAACCAAGGCAAGGAAATCTGCTATGAGGTTTTATTTAATCGTGATAACTGTAATGTTAGTTGTCAGTGACTGTTTGAGTTCAGAGGAATTATGTGCAGGCACTCATTGTGTGTGCTTGCGTTGAAGAGTTAAGGCGGTGCCTTCCAAGTACATTTTGGGGAGATGGAGTAAAAATGTCAAGTGGCATTCGTTTATAAAGAGGTTATGATGTGACTGCATTAAAGCCAACGATGGAAGATTTGACAAAATATGCAAGCATTTTTATGATGTGGCAGAATTAGCAGAGTCAGATGAAGCTACCAATATCCTCCATGGTGTGCTTCATAGATTTAAATTGAGCACCATGGGTTGCTATCTTCTCCTACCATCAAGCCAACATCCAATCCCGAGGCTCATATAAGTGGCAGTCCAAATCCAAAGCCCCTTGCGTGTAAGACGTAAAGGTCAACCCACGTGTAAGAGAAAAATCTCTGCTAAGAAAGTTCTGGAAAAATACAAGCAGCAAGGCGCAAAGAGGGCTAGGAAGTTGATTGTTGAGGTTTGTTTACTTTAAAAATATTTAATTAACTGTTTTTATAAGACTACATGAATGAATATTGCTCTTCATATTATCTGTCTTTGAGTGTTGTTAGTGTTGTTACATGTCATAAATCGCGTAATGCCTGCATAATGACCACCAAATTGAGTTACTTGTTTGAATTAATGAGTATACTTAAACAATTTCTTATTTTCCCAAATGCATATATAGAAGATTCATTTGCATTGCTTCTCGTACATAATCGTTGAGCCTATATTGATCATGCGTGACTGATGAAGTTCTTGTTGGCAATTCTTTTGGTGTGTGTTTTCCTTAGTACATATTTATGGTTTGCTGTTGGGATTTGTGTTGTTGCTCCTTTCACAGTTGATTGGTTGTTTGGTGTATTGATTTGATAAACAAAATGTGGAAGAAAGGAAAAAATACTTTCCTTCGCAAGGCATGCCTGGCTGTATTGGGATTTGCCTTGTAAATTTATAATTTTCTGGCAGTGTTGTAGTTGTTTGCGAGTTTAGCTGGCAAATATAGCAAATCTTACCTCTAGGTGTTTATTATAAAAGTAAAACCTACATCCTGGCAGCAATGGAATTACTTACGTGCATCAATCACTGGACTTATGGGCATAGCTGAGGTTCTTAAATGCATATACAAACTGCGTGGATGCATAAGTTCTATGTAATCAGTATAGCTGCTATTTTGATGTAGGGATTGTGGGTGAGTGTGCTTTGTTTTGCTATTTGGGATGTGTTTTTTGTTGCAAGGTACTATAAAGTGTGGACGATGAAAAGGATTTGAGAATTAGTGGATTTTTATCCTTTACATGTTGTGCTGTTATGTGACTCCCACTCAATATCATAGTTTGAATCTATTAAAAATTATAGGTGAAAATAAGGGGTGTAACAGGCAAAAGTGCATGGGTTCTATTGGTTTTAATTTTTCTTGCTTGTTTTCGTGTTTGTTGTGAGTGGTGTGAATGTTTTTGAGTTACCAAATTGGACGACACAAACTTTCAATTATGCTTATCTATTACGAAACATGTACTAGCTATGGAATAAGTGACTTACCTAGGCTAATTACCTGTCTTTACCTCTTTGTAGGAATCCATTGATGCCACAGTTAGCAAACAGTGTTACCAACTTCTCTGGAGTCAATGGTTGAAGTCAAACTCAAGAACACAGAAGATGAACGCGTAATGATCTGTGTACACACTAGGTTAATGTTGAATTTGTGAATGTGATTGCTGTTGGTGTTACGCCATGGCAGCGACAATACGATGAATCCATCGACTAAGTTGCACTTAAATTAGTGTTTTGTTGCGGGGTAATACGCCTAGTGGTGTCACTCTATTAGTGTCCAGATTGCTATTTTGGAATCCTTGGGTAGAATTCTTTGTCAAAACATAAGCTGTTGACGAGAAATGACATCCAAGTGTTGGAGAAGTGTAGCCTAGCAAGTACTTGCTGCGTTGTAGATGTAAAATTGGTATATCTTCAATTTACCAACATGGAAGTGGTATTTTTCAAATTATATGTGACTCACAATCTAATGTGATGTCTCTGGTTATGTGAAATGTATTATGATGTAGTTAGGAAGGCTTATAAATTCTATTTGTAAGTTTATTTTGCAACATTTGAAGAGGACTATTGGATTAGTCCTCATGGGCCAACCATGTCATTTGTGTATGCCCCATCATGACTTCATAAGCATTGTAAACCCAATGAACTTCCATGGACTTGGAACCAGTGGTTGTTGGTTTAGGGTTATATCTTTTTCTCCTATTTTTTTGGGAGTCTAATATTAGTTTAGTTAACACTAATTCAACATATCAGCTAATGCTTTCACAACCCACAATTAATCATGGTTATTTTTTGTTTTGGTTCCAATAAACAGCACTTTGGTCATTATGAAGCCAATGACAGTATTGCGGGTTCTGAGTTTGGAAATACATGTTTGGCTTCACAGTCAAGTGTAAAGCCAGCTGGATTTTTTTCATTGCTACAACAAGTTGATGAGGATATTGGTCCACACATGCAGGCATGTCAACATGCATAATTTTTTTTAATAGATACATAGATTGCTGTACATTTATGACAATTCTCTTCCAGGGTGCAAAGCATATATCATACACAAGTCTACACATGGAGAGGAATGCCACACCACATGCAAGGCACTAAGGGAACCCCGCATTCACAAGATATGGATATCATTGGTGCATCATTTAAAGCTAACGATTTTTTGATAGTTCATGGTTTGGGGGATTAATTGCTTCTTTTTTGTGGATGTATGTGTGAATTTTTCTTTATGGGTCATTAAGGTTTTTCTAAGCTTTAATATTATGTGTTTTATCGATGATATAAGCATTACAAGAGTCCTAATGTGGTCAATAATGTGTTTTAAATTGCTCACTGCACTAGTTGTTACTTCAGGATGATTGGTATATATGTGTACATGGAGTTTTGTTACATGATGGGAGTTTGAGCCGCATGACACATTGGATTTTTTGGCTGGATATTACCAAGTTGTGCAAAGGTTCTCTCAGGCATTTCACAACTTATATATGTTGATAAAGCATTGACTCATAATTGAGAAGCTGTGAAGGTTCTCTGACATAAATATAGGCTTATGTAATTTTTGTTAATCTTTTTACATTTGTTATGCAATAATTGTAACTGGTTTATTTGATGGCACATTTGTGGCTTGCATTGCTCCCACTTGGTTGTATTATTTCATAGGTATATAAGTTTTCCATAGGAATTGTAAACCCCAAGTTGTGCCAACAAATATACTATTGGCTTTTTATACGTACCACTTGAATGTATGAAGCATATTGATTATTAATATAAGTCGTAGAGCTGGTGGAGTTATGATGATGAGATTCCATTGAACTCGTTTTTTCTTGGCATTTTTGGGACTCGTTTACATAAATCAATTTAAGATAGTTCACACAATTCAAACTGCTACATAAGTGGGGAAATACACAGAAAGGTACAAAATAGGAAGACAATGTCGAGTCCTAAACCTACACATCCACCTACCATGCACACCAAGTGTTGCAATATACTTTAGTGGCTATCAACTTCATACATTACTCAAATACTATGTAAACTGAAGACGCCTTGATACTTCCTCTTAAAAAAACAAAGTGCTCCTGTTCTAAAGGTGCCATGACGACAGGATGTAAAGCATGGGAACATTTACTCACCCTCTACTCATGTCGGAATTTGAAAGGTACTCATCCATTTGAATGATCATCTCCTCCTCATGCACTGTCAAAGTCTTGCCATTCGCCTCTAGGAAGTTTGTGCATACTCGGAGGATGCTATACCGTGCCACTCGTAGAGTCATTGTGTTGTTCTCGTGCCTTATTTGTAGAAGGGCTTGCTCCATTACATCTCTCATTGGCATCGCTCCACATCTGCTAAACCTTAAGAGAATCTGCATTCCTAGTTCCCTTAAGTCAGCTTGAAGGTCAATTGACTCTTCTTGGCGATATTTCCATTCCCCTAACATGGCTTGCAGTTCTCCTTCAGCTGTTCGTTAATGCTCATAGCTCCAATCAAAATATTTGATAATACTTCTATACTCATTCATACTTGGTTTTCAGTTGAAAGTGCGTTAGTTGCAATTGTGGTGCCTTCCGTTGGACAACTAATATAGTAAATGAATGGTGATATGTAAGCAAGGTTTATATTGGTGCTAGGCATGAAAAGTAAGGCAATCTCATAACAACTTCTCTAATTTATACAAATCTCTTGACAACTTGTCATGTTTGTGACCTGCACCAATGACCTTCTCCAACCATGTGGGTGAACAGTAGAAGGATGGTGCATTCGTGTTGAATAACATCACTTTGCACGCATGTGAATTTACAGTAAATCCAAGAATCAACCATGTTTCAGAGTCTCAGCGTGCACTCCAGGATAAGATTTGAGCCAGTTACATGTCGTTGGGGTCTTTTTAGTCAAGCTTTGTGAAATTGGAGGTAATAATTCTTATAAAGCATGTAATTTTTTAAAATTTTGCATGTAAGTTATATTATACGCCTATAAAAGCCGAGGTTGTCCACACATGTGAATGTACAGGAGATCCATGTGCACGCATGTGTACGAGCATCAGCATGCTAATCAGAACCTTTTATGGCACAATGGCATTCCATGGGGTCTTTCACACATTACTCTTAACCATGGATATGCAAGAAGTACACTATATGCACGTCGGTTAATGTTTTTGGCTTGTAAGTGTATTATGAGCCTATAAGTTTTCTTTTCTAGCTAAGAGGTTCTCCACGCATGTGAATGCAGGACACCCATGTGCACGAGCATCAGCATGCTAATCAGAACCTTCTCCACAATGGCATTTCATGGGTTCTTTTCACATATTACTCTACTACATGGATATGAGTTAAGAGTACATTATATGCACGTCAGTTTATTGTTTTTGGCTTGTAAGTGTATTATGAGCCTATAATTTCTTTTTCTCAGCTAAGAGGTTTTCCACGCATGTGAATGCAGGACACCCATGTGCACGAGCATCAGCATGCTGGTCAGAACCTTTTTTGCCACAATGGCATTCCATGGGGTTTTTCACATATTCTCTCCTGCATGGATATGAGTTAAAGTATTATATAAACGTCAGTTAATGTTTTTGGCTTGTAAGTGTATTATGAGCCTATAAGTTTTCTTTTCTCAGCTAAGAAGTTCTCCATGCATGTGAATGCATAGGACACCCATGTGCACGAGCATCACATGTGATTCAGAACCTTCTGCCACAATGGCATTTCATGGGTCTTTTCACACACAATACACAACTGTGAAAATGCAGTTAAGAGTCCAAGAAATGCATGTAAGTTTGTTGGTTTTTGCATGTAACTAATTTATGAGCCTATAAATAAGCGTTTCAATACCAAAAATCACATCTGAAGTTGTAACCCATGGATAACTTTTTCGAGCTTCCATTGTTGTTAATGTACACTCCAGCCAAGATATTTGAATGTATGGGTAGGACTGGGTGTTGGAAAAAAACCCCATGTTTCGCTATTGCTTGCGCCCTTCAGATCGTTTCAACTCTTAACATACGCATGTATCACGGGGAGTGGGAGTATCGAGTGGGGAGAGTGAGAGGCTGAGAGCAGAGATCCATTCATGGCGTACCAAGCCCCCAAGGAGACGTTCATTTACCATCGCAGACACCTCCAAGTCTCTTGAAAGCTGTTAACTTGATTAGGCACGAGAACAATCAATTGCAGGTCAGGGTGAATCGCCATAGGGCCCTGCAGAATGTGTTTGAGTATGGGGGGACTATCTTACGAGCAGATGCAAGTGAGGTTGGGAGCCGTAGACACCAACCCAGATTACTGACCGATCAAGACTTGTCAGACGATGATTGATAGCTTTTATACTCAAATTATGTATCTGCATTTTGATGTACTAGAAATGTATGCTTGTTATTCCTATTGTGAGCATGGATCTTGTTTGTTGCGTGCATATGCCATATATAATGGAATTGGTTTTGGAGTAGTTGAAAAATTAATTTCCGTCAAATAACTAAGTGTGTGTGCGTGTCTATATATATATATAATGGAATTGGTTTTGTAGTTGACCTTTTCAAAATCAAGGCAAGATTTATGTTGTAATTTGAGACGTTCATTTAAAGCTCCGTTCATTACATTACCTTTCATAATCAAGTCATTGGTCTACAATAATTTATATTCACTTACAATATAGAATATTTGGCATTTATATTTTAAAGATAATAAACATATAGTTATTCTGGTTAGACCCTTACGATTCATAAATTTGTGTTTTGACTACTAACTGATCTTTACAAGCACGCTTAGGGTAATAATGATTACTGCTACCCGTTAACTTGATTTTGTTATTCTTTTGTTTTTTTTTAACCATTCAAACTATTTTCCCCTAACATGTAAAATTGATCCGTGCTATTACTTTTCGTCAAAAAAAAAAAATGGGACTCCCATCATAATTCTAAAAACTATAACCAAATTTGTAATGGAAGACTGAAATTAGGAGAGACACCAGCGTGGCTCCCGACCCCATGTGACATGTCCCAAGGGGCCGTGATATTGTGCTCATTATGTAGCCACTAAAAGCGTAACTAGCAGAGACTCTCACGGTCCCCTAATGAGATTGCTCACGGGCCTCACAAAAACGGGCATAATGAGAGATGTTTGTGGGCAACCAAGAGAATATCACGGGCCCCATTGAGGATTCTCACATGTCCGTGGCATATGATTCACTCCTAGTATTGTAAACGTCCCAATGTGCCCCAATTCTACCCTAGCGTGAACGCCTTTTCTCCCATCTATACCCAACCTCGTGCCCACCTTCTCCTCCATTCACAATCCCATATCATTTGAGACGATTACTCCATATGCTAATATAAATTTAGTTTGAATCTAGAAGGAAAATAGATGGAGACAAACCAGCTTTTAGACACCAACATGCGTCAGATGTCATGGTAATACCATCTCTTTTTCTTTGTACAGTCAATACCTATTAAAAATGTTAGGTTAGTCAAATCAGGCATAGTTCCCTCATTCCCCTCGTAAGAGCCACCCTCCATGGCAATTAGGAAAAAAGCGCCCTTACCAAAAGGTAAGAGAAGGAAGTCAAGGCAAGTGCTCCTCGTTCACCTACTTTTGATGAGTTTACGGAGAATCTATTGTCAAGAAACATAGCTGCTACTAAGTATGTTGATTACAGCGTGTTGCAAGAGCTGCATGTTTTCCAGGAAGTGGAGGGTTTTGTTAATGCCATAGGTTGGGGTAAATTCTTGGACCTGAAAGACCCCACTTATACGGGTTTAACCCTAGAATTCCTAAGTAACTATGAGTGTAGAACTTTCACTCCCAGGTCCGCATAATGTCGAATGGATCTCGTTGTGATACAGGGCTATAGGCATAAGATCTCCATTCAGCAATTGTGTGATGTTTTTGGCTTTGATCACACTGGATTACGCTCCTCCCATTGGCTATAGGTGCCATGATGCTTGGTTTGAAATGGGCGTGGACATTACCAAGCAGCAATCTCTAAATCATCACACCTTATACAACCCTCTCTCTGTGTTTTGCATAAAGCGATGGCTTGTTCAATATTTGGGCGTGGTTTGAGTCACGGAGTTGTCAACCACAATGAGCGTTTTGTATCCTATGCGAAAAAGGGTGGAGAGTTAATCTAGGATATTACTTGGCTCGTCATCTTGACCACGTCGCTAAGCAACCAAAGGGTGATATTTGTGTTGGGGGTTTAATCACTTCTATCATATGCCATTTACAGCCAACATTTAATTTTGATCATGATGTGGAAGCCCCTGGCCGAAAATTCATAGATTTAGCTGTCTTTGAGCAAATGAATGTTTGTGCGCATGGACCTGGAGGATATTACCTCTTGGGAGCTGATAGTGCACCCATTCCTGAGGCATCAGCAGCCCACATGGCAGGAGGGGTGTCGCAGCGACCAGCCTGAGCATGTGGACCCAGACATGCCACATGCTCCTGCACATTCCACACTGGGCACTGGGCCATATCCATCTGCTCCATGCCCTTGGGAAAGCTGATGGCTCGCTTGGAAGAGATGAACCTGAATATGACCACACACGCGTAGTGGATGCGAGAAAGTCAGCAAATGCTTATGGCTCGCATGGATAGAATGGATGAGTCCATCAGTTGGTCACGCTGTGCAAGACCTAACAACTGGGTGCAAACACTCAGACCATTGGTTGAATGTCACGATGGATCAATAGGACGCAGCATCCATACCTTAGTTGTTGTATTTCCTTTTATGGGATTTGAAAGGCTGGATTAGTCTTAGTCATACACTACGAACCGTACTATAACAAGTCCTTGGGATTTGTACTAAGTGTTGTTTTTGGTCCCTAGCATTATAATTTCTGGCTTGACGAGTTTGTTAATGACAATTGTACTCTTCCTCTTGGATTTTATCCCACTCTGCTTACCAAATTCCATTGCTTGAGTTGCTTATCATCTTCTCTTTGAGTACATAAATTCCAAATGAAACATCAATATATCAGCACTCCCCTTAAACTCTCATATTCCTCAGATTCGCCAGTATAAGAAAGGGTAAATCAATGAAAAAACATGCTTTCTTGTACATGGAAATTGATTGATATATATCAGGGATGCTTTATTAAACCATCGATAATTAGTTGGTCAGAATTGCTATAGGTTCATATATATACAGGCATTTCTTCTTCTCTTGAAATATGGTTCAATGATTTTGATACCATGGTATTCTTTTATGCACGCTGTGTATGAATATTGTAGCTACTTTGATTTGGGTAGATGATTAAATTGTGAGAAATTCATGCTGAAAAAGGTTTTTAAATCAACAACAAGAACCAAAGTCAAAGATATTTTGGGGTATGCTGGAGATAGGGAGCATATAAGTGTTTAAGTTTTGCATACAAGTCTTTAAGCTTTTGCATATAAGTTTTGTTCTCAGCCTATAAGTTTCCAATTTTATTGCTTGGATTAACTATTTAAAGTAAAAATTACCTGTTTTATCTCAGGATTACTCTTTTTAACTAAAAAAAAAATTGGAGTTGCACGCATGTCTTCATTATGTTGTATTTTAGGAGCATATAAGTGTTTAAGTTTTGCATACAAGTCTTTCAACTTTTGCATATAAGTTTTGTTCTCAGCCTATAAGTTTCCAATTTTATTGCTTGGATTAACTATTTAAAGTAAAAATTACCTGTTTTATCTCAGGATTACTCTTTTTAACTAAAAAAAATTGGAGTTGCACGCATGTCTTCATTATGTTGTATTTTAGGAGCATATAAGTGTTTAAGGATTACTCTTTTGCATATAAGTTTTGTTCTCAGCCTATAAGTTTCCAATTTTATTGCTTGGATTAACTATTTAAAGTAAAAATTACCTGTTTTATCTACAAGATTACTCTTTTTAACTAAAAAAAAATTGGAGTTGCACGCATGTCTTCATTATGTTGTATTTTAGGAGCATATAAGTGTTTAAGTTTTGCATGCAAGTCTTTCAACTTTTGCATATAAGTTTTGTTCTTAGCCTATAAGTTTTCAATTTTATTGCTTGGAGTAACTATTTATCGATAAAAAATAAGTTCTTATCTAAAAGATTAAGAATTTTAACTTAAAACAAACCTATTAAAACTAAAAATTATCAATTTTAACTCGAACGTTAACTACCCTGACAAAATATTACCATTGTTAACCCACAATTAACTCAGTGAACTCGTTACTATTCACACTCCAAAACTAACTAATCTACCAATAATAAGGCCATCACACCCATAACTACATAAAATATACAAAAAACTATTTCTAAGACATTATTATTTTGTAACTGCATATGAGTACCAATTCAAAAATTAACTATTGTAACTACAAAATTAACACAAAAATTTATATCCATACCACCCATATATATATTTTAATTTGGTCACATTAAACTCTTAATGCGAGTACCAGTATAATCCATGCACAAGTATAACTATTATTCTATTTTTAAGTTAGACATATGAGTGCCAATTCAAGCACATAATCCATACATATGTACGACCATGTACTATGAAAGTCAAACCCACTACTAAGTGCTAAAGTTATACCAAAAGGTAATCTTACATTCAGATTTTATATTTGATTCTAGACTCACAAGCAGAAAGCAAAATCATGGAGGACATGAAAGAAGCTTTAAGGAGGGCAGCTTCTGAAAGCGCTTAGCAGGCTCCACTTTACAACACAACCTGGCTACATTGGACTCCATAAAACCTCTCCCATATGGAACTATACATGTAGTTGGTCAACATCTTCTTATCCCAAATTCTTCTATTGATTATTGCTTATTCTCCACATTGGTCCACATCCTGAAGCAAAAAGAAGTTGTCACAAGAACTTGTACACCCATTGCTACGGCCTAAACAAGAGAGACATATACTTCTCATTAATAATCAATTGCAACTGATATAGCATTACAAAAAGCGTGTTGATATGGGTGATATATCAGAACCAACACAATCCCCCATGGCGCTACACTTCATAGGGCCAGGCACAATGATGGACACCTACAAGAAATGTGGAAAACCGAATTCATGGTCAAGAACGGGAAAAAGTGGATAAAAAATACTAGCAATGAGAAAACATGAACACGAGAAGATGTGCTCACACTGGTTGTCCATGAAGAGACACAGGTGAGAAGAAGAAGAGAGCGATTTGCATTCCTGAGCCACCATAGCAATATCAGCGAGGGATGGTTTGAAGATGTCATGTCTTTGTACTTTCTTGGATACGCCCGAGCGTTTAACACAAAACCTGCGACCAACTTGTTTCAAACCAATGGCGGAGTAAATGACGCTCTGGTGTTTTCATATGTTCACCCTGTTAAAAAAACTTTCTCATTGAATATTTAAAAAAACACTTAAGCAAGTGCATCTTGACCCTTATTTTCCTTTGCCATTGAAAATGAAAACGGATAATAAGGCCCACACCAAGTGTGCTCTAAAAGAGAAGCCTAAATGATGACAACAAGGCAATACATGTGAATGCATAAAACAGGAGGTCAGTGGTTCCAGAATCTCTCCAAGATTCGACATCATAAATTTTAAAGGAACTTGGCAGTACATGACATCTACTAACCCACTTGCTCAGCTCACTCACTCTCACCCCGCGTGGAGAGGCCATTTCCCTCACATCTCAGCACACTAAACCAAACAAGAGTTGCATTGCTTTCCCCAGAAGATACTTATTTCTTTGTTTTTTTGAACAGGAGATTTTATGAATATCTCTAAACCCAATGCAAAGGTAAAGGATAGATAAAATGTTGATTACTACGTACAAATATAGAGGATTTAGGCCAAATAAATACTTACAGTTCATTCACTTCCTATTCCTTTTGTATGTGAGTGCTGTGTACGGTGTCCGGGTTTGGGGGCCTTTTCCCCATTTTCGGCCACGAGTTTTTTGCCTTGCCCCGATGCCAGGACGCCAGGACTTCCATTGCATCAGAAACTCCTTCAAGGGTGTAGGGACCATGCTAACTCCTTCATCCGTGGCATGATCCCCCAGCATAGCAACCAGCACATCTACTACATCCCTGACGTCATCACCCGTGTGCAGACCATGTTATCATTTGAATAATGACTGGGTCTCCACCTAGCAACACTCGTCCTGGTGCCTGATTCAAGAATTCACCCTTGTCATTGAGCTTTCTCTCTGGGGCCGTGTGAGAATCATGACCCCCACTCCATTCGATGGTTCCTAACGAGAGTGAACTTAATTTTGAATCTTTCAACACTTTATCACGCAACTCATTTCTCTCATCCAGCACCCATTTAAGCAGAGCTTCCTGTCAAATGTCAAGAATGTCCGCTTGTGCACAATTTACAATTAAAGTTAGATTCCAATTGAGCATGGTTCTAATGACCAAGTGACTGATGAAGAGGTGTATCTCTAACCTTAGTCCAGTTAGGCATAGGTAGGTCTCCATCATACATCCGCATTGGGTCCCAGAGCTCCATATATTTCATTGTGAAAACCCCGCAATCATCACTTCACCAATGACATGCAAGGAATATACATATAGGTACATATTAGGACAACAGTATAACAAGCTAGACTATAAAAAATAAAATTTGTGCACTCAAGTCAATAATGCAACCATAACTCACTCATTTCCTTGTTTGGGCAGGTTAAGATGCTTCATGGCAAGGCATCAAGGCCGGGGGAAAGTGGGATCATGCAACCGCAAATTTTGAAGGAATTGGACTGCCTAAAAGTTCGCAAATCAAATTGCAGATTAACAAAACAATACAGGAGATCAAAGGTGAACGTAGCATCAAAATACACCTAGCAAATGCGAATACTCGAACTCCATACCACACGCCTATCCAAGGAAGCTCTTCTAGCATCATGCACAGAGTGCAGTGAGTCCAAGATGTACAATGTCATGCCTTTTCGGTGGAAAGCATAACACCACCAGTGATTCTGAAGAATCACAAGGGCAAATATCTGCAAAAGTAACTATATGAGTTAGTATTATAAACCCGTTACATGACAAGGTACGATGTCCATGGGGAAAGAAGAATACCATTTCATATTCAACTCCCACACACGTCAAACCATCCTGATAGGCTCTTTAATGGAGACTTATGGGGATTGATGCGCCGGTTAACTTCCCCGCTATCTCATCCTACATAATGCATGCCAAAGTTAGTGTTGGTGCACCTTTCAGGCTATTTATAAACATGCATATATCTATACAAAGGGTTGAGATTACCGTGAAATAAGACTTCAAACACCACCGTACCGTCCTGCAAGCCCCCTCATCTTCATTGATCACCAGAGCGAAGCTAACAACCTAAGCCAAAACATGGCAAATTATACGTCAGAGCAATATTAAGCATTCTTTCCATAAAATAAAGTAAATACTATCACACGTATTCAGGACCGCATTGTTGATCCACCCTCCTGGACACAACGATGATGTTTCCCCACGAGTAAGGAAGTGTCCCTGTATGTTGACCAACAATCTACGAAAACAAGGCCGAAAAACAAAGTCCAAATGAGGATCGTTACGCGATAATGGCTCAACTGAGTATCAAAATAAATAAAAAAAAATGTAAACACCCTAATGCATACTCTTCCTTCGCTTTAGCATCCGAGGGAGAGGATGTGCAATACGCATATAACCTCCTCAGGAGCATTGATCTAGGAGTCGGGCTGGACGAGAATGGCCCCTACTCAAACTATCCTGCCCATCATCACCTCCTTTGGCAAACCCTTCCCTTTGCGCGTTCTCATCTCATCCATGAATGGATTTATTATGTATTTGCCAGCTAGTAATGAATCATCTAGCGCTTTAGCACGTCCATCATTTCTTTGTACACAGCCCGCGTTACCTGTAAACAATCACTAACTTTAACATCGACACGGAGATAAAGTATCCAAATTCTAGCGGTTGGAAGGAAAAAAATTATTTGAAAAATGGGGCTCATACCTCATGTTTGAAAATATCCATTAAGCGAGATTGCTTGGTCCCAACTTCAAGCGAATGGAGTAATCCCTGTTGAAATACATCCAAGAGCAAGGTTTAAGCAAGTATTCAGCATCAAATGACGTGACAAACACATTTTCCTCTACCATAGCACTAAAGCCGCACAGAATTAAACATTGGATGATTTAGAAGCAATTAAAGTTTGTGTGTACCAGCTCATTAGATCGTTCCACCTCAAGCCTTTGGTTAAGCCTGTCATTCGTCCATTGTTTCACCAGTGGTTGCGCCACAGGAGATGCAAACTCCCCAAGCGGGCGATGATGAAAGTAAATGATCTAAAAAGAATAGCCATAACTAGTTACCATGTGTCAAAGCAAGAACAACACAACTACAAACATTAGCAAATAACCATACCATCACACAAATGTGCATCCACCTACACTCTTTTTTGAAAATCCCTGCTTCTTGTATTTTTGGATCTCCTGCACAAGCCACTCCAATATAAACTCTCCCCAATAGTACAACCCTGTGTTGTGAATGTCTACAACTGCCCCTAACAACTTTGGACTTGGCGTGGAAAATGTTGTTGGGCAGAAGAATATAGAGAGGACATATAGCAAAAAAGCCCTTTTAAAGATATCTTCTTGCTGTCCATGAAGATTAGGTTGACAAGTTCATTGTTGCTTAGCCCCTTAACATCCCTCACTAACTCATTGTCTCGTGGTTCAACCACCGTTGGAACCCGTAATCCTATTCAATATGTAGATTAATACATCAGAACTAACCATCGACACATGCATACCCTAAAACATGAGTTCCTAAATAGTATAATGCACACACCACTTTTGAAGGTTAACAAAATGAAACTAAACCCAATTTTCCCAGATATTTGCACCCACCCCATAAATAATAGTACTAATAGTCAATGTAAAAGAATATTCTCACATATCAAAAAGGGAAACGAAGTTAGAAAGAACATATTTTTGAGCCAGGAAACGAGTTAGAAATGAAAATGGATGAAGAGGAGGCACAACTTGTTCGACATGGCATGAGAGCGGCTAATTTAGACGACAATGACAAAGTAAAGATGAATCGTGTTGGGTGCTGAAGATCCTAAATTTAACCACTATTGTGTCAAATAGAAAAACTCATAACACTTTTGTAATGTACCAACAATGGTAGGTCAAACACATTCGCCACCTCCTCAGCCTAAGGATCTTCTTCCCGCACCACATAATGTTAGTTTGGAGGTCAACGAATCTACCAATTCCAAGCACAAAACTCGATCAAGAGTGTTGCACTTAACATCCAACACTCCGCCAAACCCCATGTCTTTCACAGTCTATATTTGCTCCTCGCTCAACCTACCACAGGCCTTCTCCAATCCACCAGGAGAGCACCTGCTTTGAAATGCAGACTTGCATCATAGGAAATCACATTAACTCATACAAAATATACATATATATATATATATATATATATATATATATATATATATATATATATATATATATACCTTCAAGTGCAGACTAAAAAAACAAAACGCAAAGACAAATTAACGACAAAATTACATTGCCCCAAAAAATACTTACAGGTCTATAGCTGCGACCCGCAACTTTCTCTATTTGAGGCCTTTTCTTCCTCTCCTTCGGAAGCTTCTTCTCCTTCTTCTCCTTCTTGTCAATATTACTATCAACCCTCTTCTTATTCATCTTCACGTTACCACGTGAGTCGTCACTGCCGTTACTACTTCTCTCTATGTCAAACATTCACCATAACATTATTGTTTCAACCAATAAAAATAAGCTTTGAATTCATTACTTGCTCAAGCATTTTTCACTAACCTTCACATTCATCACTTGGCTCATACGGTTGATCATCAAGCTCTCTTTTAGACCAATGCTCTGGTGCCTTGTCCTCATTTTATGCTACAATCAGCAAATAAATTCACGGTGATGCATCACGGTGGTGGCAAAGGCGAGGTCAAAGTGAGCCGTAAAAGTATGTAATACACACTTCAAGTTACACAAACTTATTTTACTCATAATACAATATAAACATATATACACAACAAAAGTAACTTAAATTCATATGCAACATGCCATAAAATAGCATATCATTCCTATGTTCTTGCTAAGTTTGACTGTCTAATCATTTCTTTTTCTGTTTATGTTGTTCCAGGAGTTCTAGAACCAAAACAAAAGGAAATTGATTGATATATATCAGGGATGCTTTATTAAACCATCGATAATTAGTTGGTCAGAATTGCTATAGGTTCATATATATACACATGCATTTCTTCTTCTCTTGAAATATGGTTCAATGATTTTGATACCATGGTATTCTTTTATACATGCTGTGTATGAATATTGTAGCTACTTTGATTTGGGTAGATGATTAAATTGTGAGAAATTCATGCTGAAAAAGGTTTTTAAATCAACAGAAAGAACCAAAGTCAAAGATATTTTGGGGTATGTTGAAGATAGGGAGCATATAAGTGTTTAAGTTTTGCATACAAGTTTTTAAACTTTTGAATATAAGTTTTGTTCTCAGCCTATAAGTTTCCAATTTTATTACTTGGATTAACTATTTAAAGTAAAAAATTACCTGTTTTATCTACAAGATTAATTTTTTTAACTAAAAAAATGAGTTGCACGCATGTCTTCATTATGTTGTATTTTAGGAGCATATAAGTGTTTAAGTTTTGCATACAAGTCTTTAAACTTTTGCATATAAGTTTTGTTCTTAGCCTATAAGTTTCCAATTTTATTGCTTGGATTAACTATTTAAAGTAAAAATTACCTGTTTTATCTACAAGATTAATTTTTTTAACTAAAAAAAAATTCGGAGTTGCACGCATGTCTTCATTATGTTGTATTTTAGGAGCATATAAGTGTTTAAGTTTTGCATACAAGTCTTTCAACTTTTGCATATAAGTTTTGTTCTTAAGCCTATAAGTTTCCAATTTTATTGCTTGTATTAACTATTTAAAGTAAAAATTACCTGTTTTATCTACAAGATTACTTTTTTTGACTAAAAAAAAATCGGACTTGCACGCATGTCTTCATTATGTTAATCGTTTCTTTTCTCTCTCTCTGGTTACATGTGTATATTTTTCATTCCATGAAGCTTACTATATCAAACAAGTGCTATGAGAAAAGATATAGCCTAATAATTTGTGCTCTCACTATTACCGCTCAACTTCTGATCTAAACTTTATACAACTGAAAAATAAAACCCAACAAAATAGGGACCGAAAGCAAATCAAGAGAACAATTTTGTATCCTAAGATATCATGATGAGGTACAGGTTTCACATTACAGAAAAAAGCCCATTTGATAGCTTAGCGTTTGCAAATATTACCAATATGTCTATGAATTCTGTTTTGGTAAGATCATTTATTAATATTACCAATATTAGACAACTGCATTCAGTAGCATCATCAGCAAGCCAACAACTATAGCAAATAAAACTCATAGGTCACATTGCAAATAAAGATTATTCTATATTTTACATTATTATCTACCTAATGAGTCCTGTAAATCATAAAAGTTCAACAATGATAGTTCAAGGTGACATTCCACATTAAGATTATACCACAAAACACAAACTTTTCCTCTCCAGAACATTTTAAACTAAATTAAACAAAAAGGCCACAATCATACCAATGACACCAGCATCCCCATTCAAACTTTTGCTTCCATTCTCATAATAAGATACAGATTAACACCCAACCAACCAACAAAACACACACACAAACACTGCCTCAATGAGTAACAAATCTTCTACCCATCAAAAAGAAAAAATGAAACTTAAGCAAAGCAAACACATTGCAAATTTGCAGGAAAAAAGAAACACACACACACACCCCTCTCACCCACCCTAATATAGAAACTATTCACTCTTTTCACCACTACCCTCTTCCTCTTTCTCCTTGTCCTCAAGCCAAACCTGACCCCACCACCCAACAGCTCCCTTCTAACCTTCTCCGTACACGATATCTTGTCCACCCACATTTGATGATACAACATTTTCCCCAAAACCTACACCAAGAAATCTACAATAACAGAGGCTAATCCTGAAATTTGAGGCTAATACCTTGGTGTTGTGCGACCTTAGAGCGACGGAGACGAAGAGACCGTCTTCCACTCACTGACAATGCGTGAAGCTTACAGCTGCGAGCCAGGGAGATGGGACCCGCCACTGAGGGTAAAAGAGATGTCGTTGACGCCGTCCGAGCTCAGGGCGGAGTAAGGCGCGAACCCTGAATATGCCAAGGCGTCGCTCACACTGATGGGATGCGTGACTACGCACGAAGCGTGAAGGCGGGAGGGCGTGCCCCAAGGTGATGGCTCATGCAATGCGATGACGAGAGTGAGGGACGCTCACGGTGATGCAATGCGATGGGTGACTGAGTGAGTGAGGGATTGGATTTGGGTTTTTGCCTTGGGAGGGAAATCTAAAATTGGACCGTCATATGTGAGCGAGGGAGATAGATTGTGGTTAAAAGAGGCTTCTACCATGTGCTCTGTTTTTTATTATCCACCATGCACCCCAAATTGGCTTTTGTCTTTTAGCGCCACCGTGGTATTAGGTGTGCAAAGGTTGTGCATTTTAATTGTTCCCGAAACATTTCTCATAGAAAAAATGTAAAATATCCCATCATTCTCTGGGTGGTTGGAGTAGCCATCATTGATTCACTATTTGGTTGGTGGGTTTTTTTTTTTTTGGCTCCCGTGTGCTCTGAAAAGAGAGAATAGGGAGGAAGGGTAGCATGTTGGAATAAAAATAAAATAAAAGATAAAAATGTAATTTGATATTTGACCCAGAGGTATTATGTCAATATTCACATTTACCATTAAATTAGGTGTGATCCAAATTAGTGGAGTTTATACCCAATTTAATGGTAAATAGTAGATTTCACATCCAATTCAATGATAAATATGAATATGGACACAATATCTTATAAAATATGAATTAAAATAACATTACTCATAAAAATAATAATAATAATAATAATAATAATAATAATAATAATAAGTACTACCTATATCTAAACTTGGCTTGCCTTACCGGGGAAGTCGCCCACGAACATGTTTTATCCTCATTTTGACTCTTCCACACATCACATCTCCGAAACTCCCTAGATCTAAACTTGGCTTGCCTTACCGGGAAGTCGCCCACGAACATGTTATATCCTCATTTTGACTCTTCCACACATCCCCGCATTGCACATCCAATAGCATTAAGTTATTTCCATTCGTGGATTTGTGCACTGGGTTTCTTTCATGCTTGAATATTCATTAAAAAAAGATATTATATTCATTGGAACTAAACTCAAGCTTATCTTTGCCTAAAATATTGAATTCAAATAAGAACTAGCGTATATTTAATAAAGGCAATTAGTTAAAGCACTGCCCATTAAAAAACTATATTTGTCACTTATTGTTTTTCATTGTCATTAAACTTTAAACACATATCTATACTATACAAAAAATTTTAAAATTTTTCAATTATTATTTTTTAACTAAGTCTATAATTTAAAAATCTAAAATCAAATCTCTATACTATACAAATTTTTTTAATCAAATCTTTATAATTTAAAAATTTGAAATGAAATTCCTATGCTATACAAAAATTTTCAATCAAATCCTTATATTATGTATAAAATTTCGATCAACTCTTTATATTATACAAAACTATAGAGACTTGATAACAAAATTTTTTATCTATGAATACTTAATTGAAAATTTTTGTATAGAATAGAGACTTGATTAAAAAAATTTCTATAACATAGAGGCTTGCTTATAAATTTTTAAATTATACGGATTTAATTAAAAATTGATTGAAACTATAGAGACATTTAGAATAATTAAATTTTTATTTTATTATTCAACACCAGACATAATTAATTATATAATTTTTTATGTAATCAGTAGTATAATAGAGACATACACAAATTTTAATTGTGAGGCTAGACTATGAGTTATGTTTTACATTTTCTTTTTGCTTTTACAAATACATTTTTATCGGTTAATGGTCAAGCATGCAAAAGAAAAATTGAAAATATGCCCCTTCCTCACCGATTATAGACGCTGAAAAAAAAAATAAAGAAAGTAGAGAAAATCTACTTGTTATCAACCGTCTCCGGACACAAAAAATAAAAATAAAAATAAAAAGCAAATCTATTTATTGGTAACCGATTTCAATCACCAAAATAACAAAAGAAAATCTAATTATTAGTAACCGATTTCTGTGTTTTGGTCAATTAAAATGTAGTACTAGTTAACTAATTTCGCCTACATAAAAGAAATAATGAATGTACGTAATTAATCTTCAAAAAGTAAAAGTTTGATGCATAATTTTTTTAAAATTTATGTACGCAAAAATGCCAAAATATATATTCATTTATATACTGCTAATAGAGTCTTCAGTGGGGCATAAACCCCCATAATTCTACAGGTGGATCCGTCCCTGAACGCGACTTGCATCATCCAGCAGCATATTGTCGCAGTGATAAGTATTAGACCATAACGGTTAGCAATTACGCACGTCCGGACATGAAAAATAATTTCATTACAATGACAAGAGATTACTTGAAAACCGATACCAACTCAATCCCTTTAATGCGGTTTGCTAGGTAGTTGGTCCGGTTCTTACTAATAGTTGTTCTGGAAAAAAAAAAAAAGGGGGCGTAATTTTAGTATATTAAAAAATTAATATGTTCGGCTACGATGAAAAAAAAATCTAAGGTTATTATAAAAATATAAGGTTATTGTAAAAATATCAAATATATCATTTTAAAAATTGGAGATATATGTATAATAGAAGAGTTTAATTTTAATATATTAATACTATTAAACAACTTTAATGTGTGGTTGAGTTAAATAATTTTACTGATGTATTAACACATAATAAGATATTTATGTAAAATTATTTTATACTGATAATATATTTAAATTAAACTCATAATAAAATGTATTTATTTATTTATTGTTATAGAAATTTTTATTTATATTGATGTAAACATTTAAAAATATAACACATTATTAGTGTGTTTGATTTTGCATAGAATTGATTATTGACATAATTATTTTTGCTAGAATTTATTTCAAGTTAAAGTGATTTAGGGAGTGTTTGTTTCAAATTTTAAAAAAAATGATTATAAAACTTAAATTATATATATGATTCATATTATATGAGAAGAGTAATTTATTATGAAAGTGAGAAAAGTAAAGATAGGTCTTATAAACATACATGAATGATTATATGATTGAAAATTAATTAATCTAATTAACGCTCACATGCTCATTTAAAAAAAGTCATATGACTTTATGTTTTAATCTTGATTATTTATGTAAGATCTAACAATCAAGATTTATTCATCTTATTTTCATAATAAATTACTACTATTATATGATACACTCCATATATATATATATATATATATATATATATATATATATATCTTCCCAACCAGCTTGGATGGGACCCGTACCCACGGAGCAATTAAAAATTGTCATCCTTATTTTGTGCCAAAATCAATTATGAAGAAGTGTTCCACCTCAAAACCAAGCATGTTCTATAAAATATAACTTAAAAAAAATAACAAAAAGAGGCTAATGCTATGGTGCAGTGGCCAAACAGAGAGCCAATATGTGGAGGAGCTAGGATAATGTACGTCTAATATATAAGAGTATCTCCAATGAAGGGACTCCATATAATCCTTTCTTTAGGTTCTATCATCAAAGTCATATTATATTTGCGTCATAATATGTGAATGGGAACCAAGAGTATTACTCCTCTCTCCAATAGAATGGATTAACTTTGATCCTTATTTTGGTCTCACATGTTTTTTTCAATTGAAAAAAATATATATTTATGAGGGTTAAATATATTTTATTTCATAAATTCTCGGTCATATGTAATTTATATCATGACTTTTCAAAATACATCCTGCAAATCTTAACTTTTTAACTTGCATAACACCCCTTAGCATAATTTTGGCAATTGGTGAAGGTATGATTTATATACACTTAACCCCTTGATGTTTTTAATTTGTTTAATTGACACATTGTCTATTAATTAGCATGTGCAATTAGCCCCATATTTTTTTTATTATGTGCAACCTAATATTCTACTATGATTTAAAGTTTTGCATTTTTTTGAAAGTAAGGGTTTTTTTAACATTTTGAAAAGTTAAGATGTCGCGATACACATATTGAAAGGTCATGATTTAAATTGTATATGACATAAAATTCAGGAAGAATAAAATGTATTTAACCCTATTCATGAAATCCTTTATTTTATTAGCTCCTATTATGTAATTTTATATTTGATTCTGATAAAAATATAAAATTAACTGTTTCAAATATTTTTATTTTAAATAAAATTTTAGTAAATTAAATTGTGGATAAATACTTTGAGCATTTTGTTAAAAGTTAAAATGTAAAAAATTTAAATAAATATTTTTGAATTTGTAGAATTTTTAAAATAAAAGATGAGTGCAATTTGCATGGGGAAATCTGTGTAGAGTTGTGAAACTAGGAGCGAACGGATGGTATTTATAGAGTTAAAAAATATAAGCGTTTGCAAAGTTTTTGCTTCTTGTTGCAATGTCTCTTTTGAGATATTTTTTCTCCATCGGGAAAATACTGCCACTGGCTACATGTCATTCTCGGGTTAGTTGTAGAAAATTACTGCAACCACCTACATGTCTTTCTCGGGTTAGTTGTAGAAAAGTCCCTGTTCGGAGGAATAATTTTGCATTGGAACATGAGCCGCTTCCCTCGTTCCGGTCGCACCCTTGTTAGAGGAGGGGGCACAGTTCGTATCACTCGTCTAGAGGAAGTTATTTAGTGGCTGTTTGGAATTATTTTTATTTTTACATTTTTTAAAATTATTTTAAAAATAATTTTGGATGGTAATTAATAAAATTAACTAATTATAAATATTGTCATTAAATTTTTTTAAAAAAATATAATTTTAAAAACATGTTTTAGTTATTTTCCAATTTTTATTTTTAAAATTAATCTGAAAAAAATAACCAGCTAGATAATTTTTTTTTATTTTTTATTTTTAAAAACTGAAAATTATTCAGTAAAATACTTTCTAAACAGCCTCTGAAATCTTCTTCTTCATCTTCTTTCTTACCTTAACTTTCTACTTAAAAGAAAAATTTTAACTTTAAGTTGTCATTTATTTTATCCAGATAAAGGAATGAGGTAAGTTAGGCAACTATGAAAATTAATAATACACGTAAATAAGTTAATAGAACATGTGGACATTTCTATTAACCATTCATATGACAATTTGATAAATGGACTAACTTGTCTCTATTTATAAAATTTAAGAAGATAGTATGAGATTTTTAAATTTAAAGGACTAATTTATCCCTCACTATAGATATGACAAATTGAATTAGAAATTTAGTGTATTAGTCAAGTGAATATTTTAAATCACATTCAAGCAAAAATGTAATAAATATTTGTCTGATTGCAAACAAATTAGAGATTTTATAATTTTATAGAATATTTATTATCTCTTCTTAATTATTATTTATATATTTTTTGAGTGATCAGATAATCAAGTGTTACCATTAGTAGGCATTAGTTTTAATAAATATATTGCGATTATTTTAACATGCATAAAAAATCTTACTTTATTATGATTCATACGCTTACGCTTACGTGTTTAGAGTTTTTTAATATATAATTAAGGTATCCTTAAAATGATGATTTTTCACCTATAATCATATAACCATGATTATAGGTCTTTTTGATAGGTCTTTAAATTGGAGAATTTTAGAGAGTTTATAGGTTGTTCTACTTTTGTTATTTAAGTCTTTAATGATTTATTTTGCAAAGTTTGTTAGTTTTTAAGCTATGTTAGAATTATGGTAATCTAAGTATTGATTTGTTTTATTTTCAGGTTATTTGTGTGCTTAAATTGGAAAATATTGCAATTGGGAGCTGAGACAAATTGAAATTGGAGTGATGAAATTTCCTGCACAGTCTGAGCGGTCAAAATTCACTGCTTAGGTTGTTTGAAGCAATAAAGACAAGTGCATTTTACTAGCTCACAGCCTAAGCAGTGTGAAGCTGGACAATTGCGTATTTTCATAGTCTAGGCAGTCAAAATGCACCATTCAGGTGGTGGTAGCTCATTAGTTGTATTTTAAAAAAAAAATAGAAAACTCTGCCTTTTGAGGGATTCTTAGGTCAGAATGGGAAAAAATTCCCCAAATTTGGGAGGAGGCAAAGGATAACTAGAGGATGAGAGATTCAGGAATCATCATTCCAATTCTTGGTTTTTATTTTATTCTTCTCTTGTTTTGTTCTTTTTGTTTGCTTTATGTTTAGTGTGAGGTGTATGGTGCACATGAAATTGGGTTAAATCATGCTACTTAAAAAATTTTGTTTTCTAAAACTTTTAAAAGATTCTATCAAATGCAAGATTTGAAGGCGTAGAAAACAAATAGTTAGCTTTAGAAAATTACTTTCTGAAGTGCCTAGTAAGATAGATATGTTCAAAAAGTGATAAACACAATTATAATACCATACACAAACAGATAAAGACATACAAGACAGATATAGAGATTAAGTATGAAGAAGATCACAGAAGAAATTTATACTAGTTCGGTTGAGCTTTGCCTACATCTTGTCCCCAACAAAACTTGTTGAGAGTTTCACTATAATTTCTTTCTCATACGTTAACACACCAAGATAGTCTTTCTTTAGCCTTCTTATAACATCCTAACTTTCAACGCAATACGCCTAAGTCGCATAATGGTTAATTGTTAATTGTTACTCTTTTCATTTCAGAACTTTACTTGACTACACTTCTAAAATAAGTTTATGAAAAATACAACCAAACTTTTTTTCTTCTCTTTCTAGCAAAATCAAAGTATGATCTTTTCTCATATTTAACTATAGTGTATAAGTAATCACCTGCTAGTCATTGAAAACATACATCTCATCCTACACATATCTCATGCATTTAATCATCACCACACATAGCAAAGCATCATATCATAATCATGAAGATAACATAGTAATGATGATATAATAACATAGCAGCATTCAAGACTAAATAAGTACTAAAACAAATGTACTAGGCCCACCAACAAAGGTTGGGCATGATATATAGTCATCTAAAATAAAACATAAATATGGTCAAAGTATCATAAATCCATCCCCAACTACTCCTACTAGGTGCACAGAAATAATGGATAATCCTAGGAAAATATTGCACAAAAGAGCGCTATCCTTGCTATATACAAGCACTGGTCCTTCGCTCCACAAATTACTCCTAAGGCCAACGCCCTGATGGGAGGAATGTAGCCAATAACACGGGCGAGGTGGGCGGGTGGAGTTAAACGTTCGCTGGTAACACATGGTCTCCTCAATGTGGCCTCATCACTTTTCTCGGTATGAATAATATGCTCCTTACTTCTAGCACTATTGCTAGTGAAGTGTGAGGAAGAATCATCGGATGAATGTTGAGAGGGGAGTACTCAGATGGGTCTAACTCCATGGATATAGTACACAAATGAGACCGGGGAATATTGTTGGATGTCCAAAAGCCTTGGACCTAGCCACATACGCACTAGTATACACCTAGGAAGGTGGGCGAAGACACTCCAAAAGGTCCTCATTGGCGTAAGGGGATAAGGTAGGAAACCACACACAATCTATAGGCACAAGAAAACGAACGATGTAGGAAGATGAACACACGAATGGCACAATGACCACAAAATGGTAGCCTCGAAGATCTGAGTCAAAGTGCATCTCTCATAAAGGCACCTCAAAGAATAGCACAAATGCCGTCATCTACCTTGTCTAAAGATGACACAGGAAAGAAAAAGAGAGGGATGAGAATCTTAAGTAAGAATCTCAGTAGGCATTCAGACTCTAATAGAGAATTATCATTATTGCCTCTAGTCACTTCAATTTTCTTTTATAAAAAAGGTGTGCATACATCTAAAGTTCATTTTAAGTTTTCAATGCTTTATTATCTAAGTACGTGTCTTTTAAATATGAGTATTAATGTCATGAATGCATCATATATAATCATAGGAGCATGGAAATGCCATATGCAATAAATCACCACATAAACTACAGGCATAACATTAATGGGGATCTAGTCTCAAGGCACATTTCTCTAAGTGACTTATTCTTTATCTTTGCTCTGGCCACCTTATTTCTTTCTGTTATTTCTTTCTTTCTAAGGTTATGAGCTCATACCTATCTAATCACTACCATCCTAAAAACATAATACCTTCCTGATGCTAAGGCATTTCTAAGGGGCATCGGATCTCCTCTGCTAGTATAGCTAGATCTACTTGTAGGATTATCTTTGTGTGTTTTTCATCACCTTGTAACTTTATCATTTCCTTAGAGATACAAATATGAGCAAGTATCACAAAACATCATGATATCTTAGCTATCATTATCTCATGCTCTTAAATTTCATAAACTTCTCTAAATTCACAAATTTGATAAAATTCCAGCAGCATAATGGTTTAACTGGAACTTCCTTAAATTTGCTTCAAGTCATACATCACATCAATAATGCATCTCAACATCATATCAACAAATCATAAATAATAATCATGTTCTTTCTTTTATGCCAATGCAACCTAACCAATTAAAGATCAAGAGACTGGACTCAACTAATGCACATGCTAAAGCATAATAGAACATATTCAAAAATTCATTATGTGTGCCACATATAATAAAGCAGGCCTCAATGCTAAATCCTACTTCCATAAATCAATTTACAACCATATCATGCAAGGAGACAATCACACTTTTACATATTTCCATATCTATCAACTACCTATGCTTCAAGAAAACTCATTCAAAGTGTTCATCAAACACAACAAGAATATTAGATCAATCAATTTAACATCCTAGTCACAAAAATGGGCCTTGGCCGAATTGCATGCTCATGGGGGAGCAAAAATACCATTTTCTTTGCTCGTCACTTTTTGGTCCCCTAACACTTTGCAAAATTATTTTAAACATGTAGAGGATAAAACACAATTGAAACAACAAGCTTGAGTTCAATTTAAGGCCCCTGGTCAAAACTCCTAAGCCCTTGGGGGTTAAGGTCTAAAATTCCTTTTGATACTTGAACTTTAAAATAAACTTTATAAATGATACTTTACACACATTAATTCATGCAAAATCATTTTAGACTCTAATTACACTTAGTCAAAAAAACATATTTGAGGAGTTTCAAGACACTTAGGATACTAAAAATAATTTTTGCAACAATTGTTAACATTTCAAACACCCAAAATAGTAGCATACAATATCCAACTTTAAAATTACATTTTTCACCCTTTATTAGTTTCTAACTCTTTCAAAAATTCCTTGGACACTTTAAACACAGGTTTTAAATCAAATAAAATCAACCTTAGGCCTAATATACATGCTATGGCCGAATATATATAAATAAAAAATGTATCTCTAAAACACAAGATACAAGTTTGTTCTTTATGCGTATATGTTCAAAAATTCCATTTCAAATAGTGAAAATAAGTCTTGAGCATCAGAACATAAGAAAGGCATAAAAGGACAAACTTTGGCCATTAGGACAAAACAAGACATAAAGAAATAAGCTTTAACAGACAAAAATCACAAAGGGAAAAACTCTTAATCTAGAACATAGATAAATCAACAAGGCAAGTTTTGAACTTTAGAACACAAATAAATCATAAGAAGACAATCTTTAGACTTTGAAACCATAAGGTGTTAGCCAAGATATCTTATTCTTTTTAATTTTCAACATAAAGTACCAAGCTTAGACATTAGAAATGCAAGTTGATTCTTTTTAGAGTATCAGAAATATAAAGTGTTAAACTTGAGGCATGAAAGTGCAAGCTAGCTCATTTTGCAACATTAAAGGCATAAAGTAAAGAACTTGAAACATAAATATGCAATACTTGTTCATTTTTAGCCTTAGAAATATAAAGTGAGGACTTGAGACATAAATATGAAATGCTTGTTCACTTTTAACTATTAGAAATATAAAATGATGACTTAAGATATAAATATGCAATGCTTGTTCATTTTTAACCATTAGAAATATAAAGTGAGGACTTGAAGGACAAACATGCAATGCTTGTTCATTTTTAATCACTTGAAACATAAACATGTAATGCTTGTTCACTTTTAACTATTAGAAATGTAAAGTGATGAGTTGAAACATAAATATGCAATGCTTAATAATTATTCAACATTATATGCATAAAGTGTCAAGCTTTAACTTATTTCTTCAACAAACGAACAAAAAAAGGAACTTTAACCCATTGAAAGGGTGTGGTTTGAGCTTTGGAGCCTCTTAGTGGGTTACTTGGACCCTTATTAAGAGACTCATCATTGAGCTCTTTTTGAAAAAAAAACAACAAAAATAAAGAGAAAGGTAGAGGAATGAAACTTAAAATACAACAAAAACCCTGCCAAAAGCTAGGTCTTTGAAGAAATCAAGGAAATAAGGTCCCTTGAGGACAAAGAGAAGAAAAATCTTGGTGATGGTGGTGGTTTGAGAGGAGGAGAAGGGGAGCGTTTGTGCTTTGTTGGTTGTGTTTAGGGCTAAGTATGTGAGGAGATTTTAATAAGGAAATCTTGGGTTGTGTTTGAAAATGGTAGAGATGAAGAGAAGTGAGACGTTGGGAGAACTTGAGAGTTTTTGAGATAGAAAGAGCTTTACTTCAAACTTGGAGACAAAGTTTCCAAGTGATTCAAAATGAGGGACAAGATAGTGTGTGAGTGTGTATGTCTTTGTTTTTTAAGAAAAAAACACATGAGAGAGTGAGAATGAGATGGAGGCTGGGGCTAAGGGGTTGGGGACATGGTTTGGGATTTTCCAAAATGTTAAAATTTGGGTTAGGTAATTTTCAAGCATTAAAAATAATTCAAAAGGAAAAATAGAAATTCTTTAGGACTTGAAATAATAATGATATAATAGGTTCCTATATGGAAGTTGATTTAAAATATTATTTATTTGAATTGGTCTTAAGACACATCTCCTAAGCTTTAAGAAAGTGTTCCTACAAAAAGCATAATATTTCCTTTCCTTTTTTTTTTTTGTGAGGAGGTCATGATTATTCCATTTGTCTCTTTGACTTGTTAATTATGATTAATTATTCTAATGCCTCAATCAACTAAGATTAATTATCTTGAGTCAAAATTGATTAATAAAAATAATTAATCTTTAATTTGAGTATAATATTACCTATATATCCTTAATTACCTTAATTAAATTTAATTAGCACTAACTATGGAATTTCACTTCATAATTCACCAAAACTCAACCAATCATCATATATTCCCATAAATTAACATATCCAATTCCCGAGTAATAACCGATCCAATCGTCATTTAATCCTCACGTTAAACCACCTTAAAGACATTTTGATAATTTCGCACATGAGAAAATCTAGAATTGCGATTTTCACACCAGTCACCATTCAAAACATATATAACCCTCTTCAAACATTAAATTGACCCTTTGAGGATGGCTAGGGTCGACTGTCCTCAATTTTCATGCAAAGGCACTACCCTATCCCCATGCCACCTTTACTAAAGGCACCGTCTTATTCCTTAATTGCTTGACTCCTTTGTCCATAATCCTTGTGGGCGGTAGGTCGAAGGTCAAGTCCTCTCTTAGTTGTACATGTTTTGGCTCTAGGACTTGACTTGGATCGGAATGGTACTTCTCAATTGAGAAACATGTAAGACGTTGTGAAGATTTGACAAGTTTGGTGATAAGGCTATTTGGTATGCAACTAACCCGATGCTTTTAAGAATTTGGAAGGGGCCAAGGAAGCTAGGACTCAATTTCTTGACCTTCATGGCTTTCCCCATGCTTGTTGTAGGGGCGATCCTCAAGAACAGGTGTTTTGCCTCTTGGAACTCCATGGGCTTTCTCCTTTTATCCGCATAGCTCTTCTATTGACTCTAGGCTATAAGGATCAGATCCTATCCCTAATCCTTCTAATTTAAGGATCCTATCCTTAATCCTTCTAATTTGTTCTATAGTTTCCCTTACCAAATCAGTTCCTGACAAGTTTGGCTTATTGGGTTAGAACCAACACAAAGGAGATTGACACTTCCTCCTATACAATGCCTCATAAGGTGCTAAACCAATACTTGCATGATAGTTGTTGTTGTAGGAAAACTCAATTAAGGGTTGGTACCTATCCCAACTTCCTTTCTAGTCTTGAACACATGCTCTCAACATATCCTCTAAAGTTTATACGATTTTCTTAAACTGCTCTCCATCTTGGGGTGATATGCTATGCTTAAGCACAGTTTGGCTCTAATTGCCTTTTGCATGGCTCCCTAAAAATGGCACGTAAACCTCGAATTCCTATCTAAGATTATCGTCAATAGCATGTTGTGCTACCTTACAATCTCCTGAATATATAACTTAGCCATCTTAACAAGAGGAGAAGTAGCCCTGATAGGTAAGAAGTGAGTTGACTTTATCAGTCGATCAACAATTACCTATATGGCATCATGGCCAACTTGGGATCAAGGTAAACCCATCACGAAATCCATGGAGATGCTCTCGCATTTCCATTATGGGATTTCCAAAGGCTATAACATTCTTTGAGGGTTTTTGGTGTTCAATATTTACCTTCTGACTAACTAAACACTTATTCACATAGCCATGTCCTTCTTCATTCTAGGCCATCAAAATATCTTTTATGGCTCCTAATACATCTTGGTTATACTAGGATAATAGTGAAATGACTATTATGAGTCTCCTTCAGAATCTTCTTTTGAAAGTCACCACTTGTAGCAAACACAAATCCTGCCTTCAAACCTCCATATCCGATTTGTTCCTGATACGAAACCTTTTATTTTTCCTTCTTCCATTGCCATGATGGTTTTCTTAAACTGTAACATCTGTCACATTTGGATGTTACATATCGCTATCTCTAGTGTGAGTGTAACACCCGCATGCAGATATTGTCTGCTTTAGGGCCTAACTGGGCACCCTTCAGATTTGCTCTTCCCTTCTCAAGGAGAAAATGCGCCTGCATAGGGCAAGTATCTACACCCTTATAAGGCATTTTTTATTCCCCTCCCAAATTGATGTATGACTAGTTCCACCCTCAAGGAGCCCAGCGTCTTTGCTGGTCCCGATCTCGGGACTAGCTCTGATACCATCTGTAACAGCCCAAACCTCAACGATGCAAATATTGTCTGATTTGGGACCTAATTGGACATCTCACGGATTTGCTCTTCCCCCATCTCAAGGGGAAAATGTGTTTGTATAGGGGAGGTATTCATACCTTTATAAGGCATGCTTTATTCACTTTTGCAACCAATATGGGACTAGTTCCACCCCCGCTCAAGGAGCCCAGCGTCCTCACTGGCACATACGGCTCTGATATCTGTAACATCTATCATATATGGGCGTTATGTATCGCCGTCCTTAGTGTAAGTGTAACACTAGGCATGCAGATATTATCCGTTTTGGGACCTAACTAAGTGCCCCTCATGGATTTGCTCTTCCTCTCTTTTAATTGGAAAACACATCTGCATAGGGGAGGTATTCACACCCTTATAAGGCACACTTTGTTCCCCATTAACTGACATGGGACTAGTTCCACTTCCTCTCAAGGAGCCCAATGTCCTTGCTGCCACACTGATCCCACCAGCTCTGAAACCATTTGTAACATCTATTACATATGGGCACGTATCACTGTCCCCAGTGTGAGTGTAATACCGGTATGCGGATAATGTCCACTTTACGGCCTGGCTGGACACCCTCATGGATTTGCTCTTCCCTTATCTCAAGGGGAAAATGAGTCTATATGGAGGAGGTATCCACACCCTTATAAGGGATGCTTCGTTCACCTCCTTAACCGATGGGGGATGACTAGTATTAGATTAATAAATTTCACATCCTAGCCATAAAAATGGGTCATGCTCATGGGGGAGCAAACATGCAATTTTCTTTGCTTGTCACTTTCTGGTCTCCTAATACTTTGTAAAATTATTTTAAACATGTAGAAGACAAGACACAATTGTTACAACAACCTTGAGTCCAATTTAAGGCCCTTGGCCAAAGTTACTAAGCCTTTGGGGGTTAAGGTACAAAATTTCACTATTTGACACTTAGTGTATTTCAATGCTTCTAAAATTCCTTTTTAACTTTATAAATGATACTTTACACTCATTAATTCATGCAAAACCATTTTAGACTCCATTTATACTCACCTAGCCAAAAATACATATTTGAGGAGTTTCAAAGTGTAATCTTTCATATTTTGCAAAATTACCCAAACCTAACACTTTTTAAAAATTCCTTTTGATACCTAGGATGCTAAAAATAATTTTTATAATAACTCTTAACATTCCAAATACCCAAAACAATAGCATATAGTGTCCAAAAAGTAATGGACATAGGCAAAAATTGAAAATGTGATAAGAGTTGAAAATTATATTTTTACCCCTTTCTAGTTATTAGTTTCTTTCAAAAATTATCCTAAGACATGTGAATACCAAAAATCATTTTTACACTTAGAGAAACCAATTTTGGACTTCAAAACAGTGGCTAAACCGATAGGATTTATACATAAGGAAATATACATGCAGCAACGTAAAACCATTTGATATTTAATACATAGCCAGAAGGAATACATCTCTGAATTTATAATTTCGTAGAAATGCATATCTAAATTCATAGTAAAGCAAAAAAAAGCAATCAATGTGGCCACAACGGGTCCTACCGGAGCACTCACATTTGGGCATTACGTATCACGTCCCGCGTGAACCCTTACGTGGAGGGCCATGCTTCGCTATCGTTTACATGTGAGAGTTCCCAAGGATCATGGGCGTTACGTATCGTCCCCATTTTGCTCTGCTACTACTTTGTCACGTCTGGGCATTATGTATCACCGTCCCTAGTGTGAGAACAATGAGCACCTAACTAGGTCCCAAAGTTTCATTGTCCTCTGTGGGTACTTTACAAGGTCTTAAAATTTAAACAACTAACTAGATTCCATCTTTGCTCTGTGAAATTGCCTCTAAACTTGGTATCGAAATTAACGATCGTTCAAACCATTAACTCATCTCGTTCCTCTATCTCTACCAAATAAACTAGTTTGAAAAAAAATCATTTAAATATGAGAACTCTTAGAACTCTGAAAGCCCTGGACTCATATAACTCTAGCAATCTGACTTTAGCATAACTGTGAGTAGACTATGAAACCATGCCCAAGGGATCACCCACTTGTAGTCATTCCAATTTCAAGCTCACAGAATATGTATTTGACAGTTGTAATGAATCATACTAAATTTCATACCTCTAAGTATCATAAAACTGAATTTCTAAAATTTCATTTCTAAAGTTATCATATTTTTCAAACTTGGAAACTCAAATATCGTACTTCAAAACCAATAGAATTCAAAATCATAAAAACTTTGAAATCATTATAACATACGTATTCAAAATGCTAAATCATACTCTGCTTTATATCCATCCATAATAACTCCTCTTGATATGCTAAAAGCTTTCTTATATCTCTTGAAAACGTGGCAATATTGTAAAACCATAAAATGTGTTTGATAATTTTAGTAAACTTGCTAAATCATATATTTTCCAATAAATCTCTTAAACCTGACCACATAAAACATATTTATAACATACAATGTATCAATCATGGTCCCATGATTTTCTAAAACACATTTTCATGCTATATTCAAAATCATACTCTTTGCTATAACTTACAAAATCATATTCATATATATATATATATATATATATATATAAAATCATCATGCATCAAACATAATCATAATGGCAAGAAAAAAGGCCATGAGGATGAACCCACTCAGGTAGGGCCAGGAGTATGTGGGCACCACCAACTTGACCTTGAGAGCTTGGAATGACACCAATAACTGCCATAGAGTAATATAGACTCATGATCAAACTCTAATCACATCTAGATAACTCAAACATAACTCGACAACATTGGGGCAACACCCCACTTGATAAAAACCAAAAAATAACGACACTCTAACTCAAGAATATGGGAGAGAGGAGAAAGAAAGCATAAACTAACAAAGATCCCTTACGTTTAAGCTTGAAGGAAGAAGATTTATGTTTGATTGAGAGAAAAGGGAGGAAATGGTGTTTTGGGATAGGGTTTCGGTGATAATAGGGAAGAAATACCGAGTTGGGGGTTTATATAGGGGTGGGATATCACTTAAATAAAACTGCGTCATTTTGTACTGTTCACACATCAGGGCACCGCTATAGCGGTTCTAGACCGCTCAGGTGTCAGGGCACCTTCAGCGCCCCTTGCGCACAACAGGGGACCACTTTCAGTCGACAAGAGCCCAGGTCTCCAGCAAAAACCCAAGATCACTATAGTAGTCTTAACGCCTGTAACGGTGAATGTAACACTTGTCACTGCACTTTCTAGCCATTCATGCTTCTAGGGCTTTCCTGGCAACACAGGGTGGGTCCTTGGGGACCCTAAGGCCATCCTGAACTTGTTCAGAGGACACATGTACTCGGGGTATTACATGAATGCTCTATGATGACAAGACAATGTTTTTTTTTTAGTTGTAGTGAGTTATTTGGAATCCATACTTTCCCTATCTCTTTTTGGCATTATTTGGACTTTGGTGTATGGTTTTTAGAAAAGAACTAGGATGACTTTTGAAGAAGGATTATGTGAATTATTTGACTGAATCTAGTTCAGGGTAAATTGATTCTCTTCGAGGAGATATCCTAGTTTGGGATGAAATGATAAGGGAATTCTTTGGATTGTTTGAGCCTTTCAAGCCTACCTTATGATATATATCCTTAGGTCACTTTTGAAGCTGAAAAAAGTTGGAAATGGTCTTATTCGTCCTTTTACCTAGTTATTTTCCTGTCCCTTGTTAACTTAAAAAAAAAATCCTACCAGTAAATAGCTTTGTTAAGTATTTGAAGTTATGCATCACATGTTTTTCCTATTAAAGCTGCTTTTTCCTTAGTATTTTTTTTTACCTAGTAATTAACAAATGGGAAAAAAAATTGTTCATAAATAAAAAAAGGAGAAAGAAAAATAGTAGAAAAATTAATAGAAAAAGAAGAAGTGAAAAAGTTTCAATTTTGTTGTGTTGTTTCCATGTATATATTTCATGAGGATTAGCATTATTTTGTTTTCTTTAACTGTGATGTATGCTTCATTTTACTTCACCTACTTTTTATTTTTCCTTTCCTTTCTTTTTTAACCCTAACCTTGGCCTTCCATTACAAACTTTGAAAGACCCTTTTAATCACCCTAGCTAGATGTGTTATTGGAAATGGGGATAAGAAAATACTTTCTGTGCAAAATGATGTTTGAATGTTTGCATAATCTCATTCTGGAAGTAATCTCTTGGGATAATTTGGATTTTTATACCTCCTTGGTTTGGATGTTCAATTTGGTTGAGTGATTGCATGGTTCACTATGATTATTGGCACTCCTTATCTTTATGTGTTTTCAAAATGAATTTGAATGCATGTAGGATACACCATTGCTTAGTTGGACTTTGTGCTGAATGTAGAATAAAGTTGCTTGAGGACATGCAACATCTTAGGTTTGGGGGTGTGATATGCCTTTAAATTGGTGAATTTTAGAGAGTGTATAGGTTGTTTTAGTTTTGTTATTTGAGTCTTTGATGATTTGTTTTGTAAAGTTTGGTAGTTTTTTAGCTATGTTAGAAGTATGGAAATCTAAGTGTTTATTTGTGTTATTTTCATGTAATTTTTGTGCTTGAATTGGAACTATTGCAAGTGGAAGTTGAGCACAAGTTGAAATTGGAGTGCTGAAATTTTTCGTACACCCTGGCAGTCAAAATCCGCCACCTAGGCAGTTTGAAGCAACAAAGATAAGTGCATCTTGCCAATTCACTTAGGCAGTCAAAATGCATAGCCTAGGTGGTGCGAAGCTGGACAATAGTATATTTTCACAACCAGGCGGTCAAAATATTCCGCCTAGGCGGTGGAGGCATATCAGTCACGACTTTTTCTTTTAAAAACAGAAAACTCAATCTTTTGAGTGGATTCTTAGGTTAGAATAAGGGGAAAAACATTCTCCAACTTTGGGAAGAGGCCAAGGATAGCTAGAGCAAGAAGGACTAAGGAATCATCCCTCCAATTCTTGGTTTTTCTTTCATTCTTCTCTTGTTTTCTTCTTTTTGTTTTCTTTTTCTTTATGATTTTGTAAACCCCTTGGTTAGGGTGATGACATAACTTAACTTAGATGATGTAATATTTGTTTCTTGCTTTATTCTAGTTTCTTTTTCTACATATTGAGTGTTTATCATTGGTTTCATGATTTGTATGAAGGAGAAACTCATACCTTGATATAGGGTTCATGTATAGAATTGGGAAATTCATATATGTTCTTGTTCATGTGATAAACACAATTATCTACTTCAATCGAGGAATAGATGTGGTTGTGTGGTTTGCTTGAAATTTCATTGAACTTTTTGTAAAGCCCTTTCTAATTGATATTGGTCTAAGGAATTAGAGGATTTCATTTAGTGAAAGAAGGATTAGTATACTAAGTAATTGGTTGCTAGTCAATTTGGGTAATTTAACCATCAATTTGGTTGTTAGTCAAGTAGGAAGTCATAAGTTTATCAGAAAGTCAAGTAAAGTTGGATCCCAAACCTTATAAAAAAAATCCAAATTAAAAATCTTAAAATTTTTTTTTTTTCTTTTATTGTTGAGTTATAATTTTTTCGATCTAAAGTGGATATAATAATAGGAATTGAATTGGTGAACTATTGCTTGATAAACTCAATTCTCGTGGGATGATATTCACGCATCGTATTTTATTTACTATTTGAACAATTTGATGCACTTGCCGATTAGTCATTACTTTTATAGAAAATTATTTAGTTTTAATTTAATTTCATCTTAAATTTAAAGTGAAACTTATATTCTATTTAATGATCAAGTACATAAGGCATACTTAATTCTTCGAATAACTAAAACTTCATTAAAATTTTGTATCACCAATAAAAATAAAAATGAAAAATAAACAAGGTTTTTCCTAATTAAGTAGTGTCTTAGCATAATGGCTAAAGAATTAAAATAAAAGTTTTAAGTGAAAAATAGAATTTTTTAATATATTAAAAACTTCAAAAGTTTTTCACTCTTAATTTTTTAACTAATATGGCAATACCTTTTAAGACACTTGTTAAGAAAAACAAAAAACTTTAGTAGTGAAGAATAGGATGATAATGTACACTCTATCTCTGGTACCTACCCTTACCCAATATGTGTAGGTGGGTTAAAAATGCTACAGGCAAAAGGGTGGGGTGTGGGCAAGTTAAAAAGCATTGCAAGGTGGGGACGATTAGGGCTTAGGATTTTTTTGGTTACGGATGAAAACAAACAACGAAGGTAAGAAGAAAAGCTAACCACGCAAATACCCACTTCCTAATATATCCTCACTAAGGTGAGGCAATAAAATAGGAGGGGGGATTGCCAAAACCTAATTGTATCATCATTGGTACTATCTAACTTAACCATTCTATCAGCATAGGTGTACCGCATGAGACAAGCGAACAACCTAGTCTCTATGCAAAAGGTGAGACACCTCCGTAAAGGCAGCACAAGTATGGTGTTTGGTCCAAGAGTTGGATGTAAGTAAAGTTATGGCATGAAGAGATTCGCTTTCACACCATATTAAACAATAGCCTTTTCCCATGCTCGGACAAGGCCAACTCTGATCGCCATAAGCTCAGCAAATAAAACAGATTGATCCCTAAGGAACCCAGAAAATCCCTCAATCCACGTCCCATTGGAGTCTCTCAAAACCCCTCCAATCCCCGCACACGCCACATCAGCAACCCAATAATGGCTACCATCATGTTCAACTTAACTTCCTCCTCCTCAACCTAGCCCAACGTACCACATGCAAAACCATAGAGTGACGCTGATTAGATGACAAGTGCATTCGGATGGAATGGATGTCCGCAATAAGGAAGCTTAAGACCTTGTCCATCCTCCACGAGAACGGCTCAAAGATTTGTTTATTACGCCAACATCAAACCCACCATAGAGCAACTGCAAAGGACATATTAAAGAAAAATCTCAAATGCACATTAACCCAGTCAAGCAAAGGAAGGGTGAAGAAGTGAGGATCTCGGCCAAAGCCCAGTTGAAGCCAAAGAAGTCGGGAGTGATAGCAATCACGGAGGCAATGTAAAAGATCTTCCTCCCCAAGACCACATCAAACAAAAACTGGTGAAGGAGCAATATGCCTATTAAACCTAAATTTGGCAGGGAGAGTTGAGTGATAAAGTTGCCAGATCAAAACTTGAACTTCTCGGGAACTTGTAGTTTCCAAATCCAAGTCCAAGATCCTCCAACGTCTTCAGAAGCATCATCTTGGAGTAACCATCGGAGCTGCTTGTAGTAGAATATTCACCGCTCCTCCAAGCCATGCCAAGCCGCATCACAGTCACCCAACGAGGTAAGAAACGAACTATAAGAAAGCAATGAATTTCTTCAAGTAAAGGAGTATTCAAGATATTAAAGTGTCATTGGTTATCCCACCAAAGATCACTGATACGAAGATCGAATCCAAAATATGGACAAAATCTACCATAGTAGCCACCTGTTCCCTATCTAATCAACTATCATAGCATAAGGAGAGATTCCCCGAACCAAGAGAGAAGTGAAACCCATCCTTCAGCTTCACTCAGCTTTGCCAATCACCTTCCATATATAGGATCACACCTCTGATGGAATGGAGCAAAAGACAGAGTCATGATTAAGATATTTTAATCATAAGACTTGAACCTAAATCTTTGATGAATTATTTTCGATTACTCACACCAGTTTCCAATTGGGGCTTAGGATGTGCTTGTCCCTGCTCTATCCACACCCCCTAATAATTAAGAAATTTCATGAATGAGAGTTATGTAAGAGTGTGATGTTTTTTATATTTATTCTTCTTTAACTTGTTTCACCTAATTTTAATATTTTGTGTAATTGTAATTAATGTTCTAATTATTTTAAACAGTTGTTATCTTTATTAGGCAAAGACACAGGTAGGATGGAGTGTTATTATTAGGGTCTAGAGCATGATAAATATGATAAAATCCTCCTTACCCATTTTCATTCTTAGTAAAAACTCGTAAAAAGCTCCACCATACCAGACAATAATATTATTTTGATATCCAATGTGGATTTTACATCTAGTCCCACATAAAGGCACCTAAAGGTGAGAGTTTCCATTAATCAAAGAGCTTCTTTACCAACAAAAATTCCAAATTTCGTGGCTAGATTCCTCAAACTCGATCAGTTCATGCAAACAAAAGGAACTCATAAACAAAGATGCTCTAACAAACAAATTTCAAGTACAAATACAAAGAACACTCAAATGGCTTTTAGGCAAACAAGCATTCACAATGTTTGTCATCACAAATTACATAACATAAACCAACGTGAAGATACTTAAGACCGAAATTCAGGACAATAGGGACAAAAAACACAGAAGAAAAAGGAAGGACCAAACCAAAACAAAACTTTTAAAAAATTAAAAACAAAATGACTTATATCTATAGGGACTAAAAATATATTTAAACATCTTTTTATTAACTATCACAATACTTGCAATATTTTTGAAATAATTTAAATAAATATTTTTTAATAAAAATACAATCAACATTTAACAACTTCTAGCCACAACTATACATTATAAGTTGAAAACTGAAGAAAGTATTAAATGTTACACCTAAAACATTCATTAGTAGGGAGGAATAGTTTTGCTCAAACAAGTTTTTTTTTTTTGTTTTTTGTGTTTTTGGTCTTTAAAGTATTCCTATCTTTGATTGTTGTCTCGATTAAGAGGTCTTTTCAATAACTTTTTTTTAGTTTGAATATTGATTATCTATTTAATAATGTAACTCGCTTCTCAATGCTCTCAACCTTTAATAATAAATATCAAATAGTTTTTAAAAAAAATAAGAAATGGCTTTTATTTAATAACATATGATTTATGAATTACAAACTATAGCTATGAATAAATTATAAAAAAATATAAATTCTAACTAAACTAAAATAGTTAAAATTGACAATAACGTTTATAACAAGAGCATTAAAATATTATGGAATATCAATCCATTTATATATATATATATATATATATAGACACACACTACATCAATCACATTAATCTTTGCTATGGATTTATCTAGCTGGCTGCAAATGAACTTGAGCGTATCAGACTCTTCCTGTTAGGACTAGCCTATGACGTTTGCAGTGGCGTGCCACTCCATATGGTCCCATCGTAACTTAATACCTCGTCATTATTTATGATAATAGGGAGCAACAGGCATATCTGAATCTGAATTGGTTCCAAAAATTATCCATGTGGCAGAAGATTATTTTTTTTTTTTGATATACTGTGGCAGAAGATTATTAGGATAAGGCAATAGTGCTTCGGGGACCCTAATAAGGTGGCAACTTCCATATTATTTATATCCGATGGAGCCCTCCACCAAGTGGCTGGTGCATAAAGTCAGTGATGATCGATGGCTCAGTCTTGGGCAGTGATAGAAATGCTACCTCCTGTGGGGGCCTCATTAGGGACCACAAATTAAAGGGTGTTTTGTCCGTGGATTTATGTTGAATATTGGCTGTGTTTTTTTGTTTCTCTTGCAGAATTATGGGGGTTTTATCAGGGCCTTCGGCTTGCCTTTACATTAGGCTGGAAGTTTGTATTCTTAGAAGCTGATTGGGAGTTTTGTAGGTAATCAAAGGAAGTAGTTAATAATGGAATAGAAGAGAAATGTGAGAAGTAGAGTGGAAGAGATTATTATGTACTTTCTTATTTAGAAGTTATTTTTATTCTCTTATTGATCTCCCAATTTGAAGGTCAAAAACTTGTTTTGAGTGGTAAAAAAAAACATTGCCTTTTTAGTATGCCACTCCTCTCCTAAAATTATTTCTGAAAAATGGTTACTTAACTTTAGCCTTGTCATTCCTTGTCACTCCCTTTATTTCCATTCTCCCAATCATAGCGTAAAGCTGCTCTGCGCAACGGTTCTGACGAGCTTCATCGTAGCGCCTCCTTGGTCTATATGATATGATCCAAAACCTCTTGAATCAACAATGGTCGGTTGTCCTTCTGCACACCTACAGAGAAGCAAACGTGTGCGCTGATTCAATGGCGAAGCATGCTAGCTCATGACCATTCGAGGGGTCTCCATATTGTTCACCATGTCCCTGCCTTCCTATCCTTGTATCTTTATTATGATTCTTGCTTTCCTTTAAAGGTAGATAGAAGAATTTGTTCTTAGTTGTTCTGGGCTCTTGGGCCCCGGTGTCCATCCAAAAAAAAAAAATCATATAAAATTTAAATGTAAATCTAAATATTAGAAATATTATATTCCAAAGTTACAGTAATATATATGACTTCATGCAATATGAAAAGAAAACAAGAAAACAAATCCTTTCTCTTCATTCGCCACAAAGAGAAAACAAATTAATTATGCGGGATTTATAATCGATGCTCAATTAGCATTACTCCAATTTTATAAAGTTAATAGTTACTTTTCCTTTTATTAAAAAAATATATTTTAATTCTTTAAATTTCCACTCTTGCGAGTTGCAATCAACTGATTCCGTTGTGCCATCCATAGCATAGCTTTTATATATAGGTATTAACATATTCATTCATCCATTAGCCCCATTAATTTTTATGTGAGTATTTCTAAGAAAAAATATTAAAAATTGTGTTCATACGAGAAGTTTTCATTTACGTACACGTTTATTTCAGGCTAGTCTTTCATCGTGAATGTGTCTTCTAGAGCTCATGTCATGTGGACCCATGCGTCCACATGCCATCTTGCTGGTACCCATAAAAACTGCACCGAGTCCACAATTTACATATGTACCAGAGTATTTACGAAAAATATCTATAAAGTATACGAGGCAATATGCATTCTATATGAATTGAAACGAGTATTTTGATGTATAAGCTATTTGGTGATTTTGGGTCTTGTTTGTTTGCAAGTGGAAAGTGAGAGGAATGCTGGCAAGAGATGGTGGAAATTGGAAAATGAGTGTTGTAAGTTGGATAAATCATTGTTTGGATTATAACATTTAGTAAAATGCATTTTACCTCATAAACTTTTGGTCATATGTAGTTTACACTTGATTTCAAAATGTGATAACATCCTAAATTTTACAAATAGTACAAATCTTCAGTTAAGTTAACATCCATTTTCACATTAAGTACGTAATCATGTGTATGTCCCATGCACAATTAAACGAATAAAAATATCCTTCATTTTATCAAATTTCCACCATAAACCTCTTCCATATAAAAATGAACAAAATTACCCTTCAGATGCTAGATTTGATTGTAACAAAAGGGTATTTTTGTCCATATTTAGTGGATCGGGTTTAGAGTTGAAAAATTTAATTAAAATTAAGAGTATTTTTATCCATTTTACTGTATATGTGACATACACATGACAACTTAACAATGAAAATGGATATCAACTTAACATAAGAGGTGTTTTGTATTGTTTGGACAGTCCATAATGTCGCAATGCATGTTTAAAAGTGGGCATAACTGTATGTGACCCAAAGTTCATGAGGGTAAAATGCATTTTAGCCTAAAATTTATTAGTAAAACTCTTGTGTAGCACAATTCTAATTCATTCTTAGGTATTGATATGGTGTACTAACAAGTGTTTCAAGTCGTATAAATAATAAAGTGATGAGAAGAATGCCCTTTCCACAGGGATTGACATGACTGAGTACTAGTTCCCTAGTCCAAACACTATCTAGGTGCCAAATTTCAAGAGCACAAATAAAACTTAAAATTCACAAATAAAGTAAATAAAATCTAAACTAACTAACAAGAGAATTTGAAAAGATTGTAATTTGAAAAGGTCAAGAGGAAGGGTACTAGGATTTTGACTTCACCTAGTTGCTCCTATGACTATTGAATTCTCAGTCTAATGAAGTTCAATCCATTCAATTTATGAAATATTTCCTAACTTAATTAATACACAATTCCTTGGCATACTAATCCTATTTGACTTTAAAACTTAATTCCTTAACATGAACCCTAGATCCAAAGGTATTATCTTCTACAAAATCCTAATTTCATAAATCCCACACAATTGTTAATCTCTATTCCTAGACAATTAAGAATTATAGTTTCTATTGCTAGATTGTCTAAGCTATGTATCAATTTTCCAATTATCTACACACTCACGACATCAATTCATGGGTGATTATGCCATTAAAGTATTAAAAGCAAAAATAAAAACTCAATTGAAAGAAATAAACATTCATTAGACTAAAGAAAATAAAAATTCAGCATTCCAACACTAGTACATAATCACCTTTGCTAAGGGAAGATTTAAACACTAAACATATTCAACACATTCAAATCTAATGAAAGAAAGAACATAATGAACATGAATAAAGAGAAGAAAAGAAAGATGAAATCAAATGCAAATGTCTTCTTAATATAGCCACCAAAATCTAGTAGATCTTTCCTTGATCTCCCAAATTGGTCGGCCAAAGGCCACCAAATTTATCCTTAAGATGTTGTATTTATAACTTTCATTATGTTTTAGGGTTTGATTAAGCTTTAATTGCATAGAATAGGCTCAAAACATTTAATTTTGTGCTTCTTTTAGCCTAAGATTGTGCCAATTCGCGTTTTGACACTTCACAACATCTAAACAATCAACTTCTAGGCTTTATAGCTCTAAATATAATTTGAATTAGCTCCCAAAGGTAGCCAAAAGTTGTGGATCTACAAGCAAGCTTTCCAATGCCGCAAGAATCCCATCAATTGGACTTTTATAGCTCAAAATATTAGCAAAATACGAGGTGAAGGTAAGGCTTGACAATGTCAAGACAGCAACAACTTTCTTTCTTAAAATTGGGTTTTCACCAAGAAAATCTTAGAATTGGATTTTTAGCTAAACATTAAAGTTGTAGAGCACTTTTTGAGCTTTCCAAATCAAGGGTAGAGCCACTTGGGCTCCAGGGGTGGCCATGGCCCTTCGAAAATTTTCAGTTTTCATGTTTATGTATATGTATTTATATAGATTTGCCCAAGTTAAAATTTTATATATTATAAGGATTTGTAGAATAATATATTATTTTTTTAGAACACATTAAATAAGTTTTATATCTCAATAGTTCAATTTTATTATCCACTTTTATTTTTTATTTCTAATAAATTAGAACATGCAATTGAAATATTTGAGACCAATTTTATATGTTTGCATTCATGCACCATTTTCCCTTATAAATCTAAGCACATTGCATCATTTTGCATGCTAGAATGATTAATATTTGGTGGATTTGTATTTAGTCCTCATCATGCATCATTGAATAAAATCATGATTAGTTGTACAATTTTTTATGAATAAATATATTTTAAAGTTTCTTGTGCTTTTAATCTTCTTTTGTGAGTATTATTTCCTTAAAGGGACACCTCATGTTGGTGCATGAAGGCCATAGAGGAGCTTAAAGTAATTTGAAATTGTTGTAGTACTAGCAACATCGCTATAGTGATCCATTCCTCCAGCGGCCATTCAGATTAGAATGGTGTAGTAATGACTAGACCACTAAAGCGGTCACACCTGCAAAAGCATTTGGAGATTGCTATAGCGTTCATCTAGGGGAGATTTTTATTGCTACAACAAGTAGACCACTATAGTGGTCAGGTGATTATGCGAAGTTGCGTCAGTACATTAGTGTGACCTAATTTTTACTATGTAGTTGCTACAATATAAATAATTTTAGGTCACATACATGTATCATATTCCAACATATTGTTCCTGGGGCTATCGTCACTACTCTCTCTTTAGTATGTTTAGCTATTCCAATCTCCATTTTGTATCCTTTTAGGTTTTTTTTTGTGTTTTTCAATACTTTGGCTATAATCCTCTACCCACGGAGGAGTAGCTCTCTTACCTTGTACAATGATTACCAAGGATTAAGGATTATGATTGAGGTTTCATTTTTCAATACAATTTTATGGTTTGGTTTCTCCATCCCTCTGTTTATCTCTTTTAAATATTGATTATCACGGTTATTACAATTGTGTTTTTAAGAGTAAATTGATTGTGTGTGCATTCGCATTTGTGGGTAGTATGCATGATTGGGTTCCAATTGGGTATTTTAATCAATCAGTTAACTGCATCTAATTGGCAAGGGAATTGGGATTAATTATGATAAGAATTAGAGTTATTATGATTGTCATTTCAACTGGCATAGGCTCATAGGACCATGATATTTGATCATTAGAGCATGTGTTAGTCAAACTCTTAGTTAGGAATGCATTTGTGTTAGGGCTAAGCAAATTACATCGTAGTTATTTGAAAACATAACTAGTGAAAATAACCATCACCATAAATTAAATCCCTTTCAACCAATGATTAAATAATCCTTAATTCACTCGACTCCTTGTGCATGTAGCTTTTGTTTATTGATTTTCTTCATTTAATTTAATTCTTGCAATTGCTCAACAAATCACCTATTTTCTAAATTAACTAGAAATACTTCCTTGAGTGACTACCTAAGTTGTGCCCTAACTACATTTTTAGTGCAACCAAATACCTTAATTTTTTTAATTTGTTATGAATCATGACAGCTCATGACAGTCTTATAAACCTTTTACTTACTTAGAATTTAAATATTGTAATAAATAATATGTGTCGGCATATACATAGTTCTTGAGTTCTTATTGGAATATGAATTTTCATTTTGAATATAAGTTAGCATCAGACAAATTGGTTCTTTAAGGGAAAAAATAATCACTTCATGATCTAATAAAAGTTATATGATAAGTTAGTCTTTTCTTAGTATTTAGGAATGATTTATAGGACAAATTAATCTTTAATGATTTATAAATAGTTAATATTGATTGCAAATAAAAACACAAATAGAATAAATAAGTTCACCAAAATATTGAGAATGATCTAACTTGTTCTATATTTTTAATTGTAAGAATCACAAAAAAATTTTTCTAGAAGGCAATTTATTTAGCATCGTTTTTGTAAGAGACCAACATTCTTTTAATATACAGATTTTTCTCTTAAAATTTTAAGATTCAGAAATTAGAATATATATTATTAATTTTTATATGTATACCATCTTTTAATGTTCACCCGCTTAAAATTTGAGTCTAGCTCTACTCTTGTTTTTGTTTGTCCCAATTTAATCTTTGTCAAGAGATATACAAATTTTTTTTTATTATAATGCTTTTCATGAATCTCCTCAAATAAGCTCTAGATCTTCTATTTAGCTTATAAAATTCCTCTCTTGCAAAATTGAACCAACTTAAGCTTCCAAGACATCAAATTCACTTAAAAATTACCAATATAAAATTAGTTCCAATAATTTCACAAAAGTCCAAATTTCACATAAAAATAACTAATTTTATCACAAGTTAAGAATAAAAACATGTCAAAGTAAACATTAAATGAGTGTATAGTGTACCCTTATCAGGTACAATCACAATAAAGTTGGTGACACTCATAAATAAATGGGTATATATTGAATAAAATTAATAAGACTCACTTTTATTATGAGTGTGCCTAAATATAAGGTGTGAAACTTTTGTCTTTGCAAAAATTTATTGATTTATTATTATAATTTGTTTTATTTCTAAGAACCACTTTGCCACTTGACAGTGGTCCATTGCTTAATTTCAACAATAAACTACACCGCTCCCTTGATAGATAATATTATTACCATTTTCTCCATTCTATATCTAAACATACACTCCCCTTCCCTATAAAATGAATATAAGCTACACTTTAATTCATTCTCAAAGTTTTCATTAATTATTTATTTTCTCATGCTAATTATTTTATTAATTATACATATTATTTTTTATAAAATAAAATATAATCGGCTTATAACAATATAAAATAGAGTTATATATAATTTTAAATTATTATTATAGTAAGGAAATAAATTATCAGAAGAAAAATAATTAATATTAACAATAATTTTTTAAAAGATAAAAATTATGTATTTTTCAACTATTAATTTTACAATATTCATGTATATTTTTATTGTAACGTCACAAAATTCTTCTATTATGTTCTTTGTGATTTCTCTTTATATACAAAATTAATAAAGATTTTTTAATATTTTTATATCTTAATATTCTAAAATAAACAGCTAAAAATATTTAATTTATATTTTTAAAAATAAGTACTAAAAAATATTTTTAATTTCAATAATTTATTTTCTCAATGTAGAAAAATGTTAAAAAATAAATTAAATACATCTATATATAAATATATCAATATTTTGTATTATTATAAGCCACATATTTTAATTTGTAAAAAAAATGAAGTATATATAACTATTAATAAAGAGTATTTATTTTGGTCAAAAATAATATAATAAGCATGAGAAAATAGAAAACTAATAAAAAATTTTAAAATAAATTAAAGTGTAGTATTTCTCAATTTTTAAGGGGAGTGAAATGTATGTTTTAGAAACAGATGGGATGAGAGTATAATAAAATTTTCTATTAAGAGATAGAGTTGTATTTTACTCAAATTTTAATCATCACATTCCTCTTTAGGTAAATGTTTTGTCGGTGGCATTTAATTTATGTAAAACATATAATCACGTGTTATGCACGGAAACAAACTAACTATTTTTTTTTCATTTGTACAGCTAAATCAATTATTTAAATATTTCAATTGGTAAAAGTATTTTGCTAAAAATACAAAATATTTCTTTATGAAAAAAAACAAATATTAAAGCAACATATAATTTATCATTTGTTCGAGTTTTATAAACATAAGTCTTTCAACATAGGGATGATCACACAACAGTTCAGCTTTTATTGCTGATTGAGAAGGTAATATTTAGCTAGTATTGGAAAACAAAATATTATCACATATGAAACTTATACAAAAATGCATAATTAAAAGTCTATACATTGTGTATATAAATATCTTAAGCTAAATGAACATTTTTTAAAATATGGAAGCTAAGTAAACTAATTTAAATGTAAACAACATAAAATAAAATAGAAGTGCATAATCTTTTTTTTTTTAATAGATTTACGGTAAAATACCAGTTCCAAAAGGGACTATAAATCCATAAATATTGCAAAGTAACGTAGAATGAAAGAACTTATCTTTGAACCTACAGCATAAAAATTGGTAGACTAAACTCTATGATAAGACTATTATATGGTAATAATAACCACAATTGTAGACACTAGTACACAATACGAAGAGAGCTAAGTCAATAAATACCAAACAATGAGTAGCAACATGATGTATAGGTCTCCAAGAGAATCAATATGCGGGAAAAAATTGCATGGACAATATTTAATATTATCTATAATTGTATCTATTAAAATAAATGTATTTTAAAAAAGATTTAATTTTTATGAACTGATATTATAAAAGTTTTTTATATAGTCGTTTAATTATGTATGCATTATCACTATTAAGAAAAGTCATATGAATACAAAAATTTGATTGAATAATAGTGTAAAATATATAATTGTTATTCCATGCTTTCATTGTACATAATCACATACCTATATCTAAAAGAAATACTATAAAAAATTATTCCATGAAGCTCAAAATCACTCAATGTTCTAAATCACTCTACTTCCTCTTTTTTTACTACCTACAATCAAATTTAAATTTTAAAATTTTATAACTATCTATTTATATATGAAAAGTCTGGAATTATTTTCCTAAAATCACTCCACATCCCTTTCTTCTCTATTTTCAATAAAATTTAAATTACGTCCCACTATTAAATTATCTTGCTCAATTTATTAATTTAATGATTTATTAATTGAATACACTATTATAAATCAGAATACAATCAAATTTATATTTTAAAAATTTATAACTGTCCATTTGTATGTGAAAAGCCTAGAATTATACAATTAGATACATTCTTTTTGCACAGAGGCATATTTTTATTTTGATATTAATTTTCATATAATTTTTAGTGTCACTGAATTACATTATATTTTTTATATGACGCTTAAGATAATTATAATAAGAATCAAACAATGTCAATGACATTTCAATATAATAAAATGAATTTGATGGTTTATGAGTATAAAATAATTAAATGTTGATGAATGTTTAAATGTAGATTTTTTTTAATCAATGGTGCATATAAAATAAATTATAGTTTTAATCTACAAACTCAAATTTAGTTGAATGAAAAAATCTTATTGCATTTTGAAGATGCTGAATAAAATGTTTATATACTTCGTTTATATTTATAGGACTTTGAAGATAGTTAATAAGTAGTTAAATCTAATTATTTTGCTAACATGGTAATACATAGTTGAATATTTATATAACTTTTTAAAATTGACACTATATATAAATTAAATACTGAAAAAAAGATCCTAGCATGATTTAGTTAGTGTAAATTACAAATGAAACATCTAATTAAGTGATTTTTTCAACTAAAAATAACAGCTTCTTATAGAAACTATTTGTATAAGCTTTTATTCAAAATTAAAAGCATATATATATATATATATATATATATATATATAATTTATCAAATTTAACTGAATATATTATGAATAAAAATATTAAACAATTTAAATAAGTTTAAATTAAGGAAGATTTTAAAAACTAATTTTCTGTGTAGTGCACGAGGGCTATCTAGTATGATAAAAAAAAAGAGAAGTAGGAACTATCAAAATCTATAATAATAAAAGTAAAATTACAATAAAATAAGAGTTTAATTTTCATACATTGATGGTACAAAAATATTTACATTGTCATTCAATAAAATCTTTTCCCTAGATAATCTTTCAAGCAGTGGATATGAGAGTTAATTAATCATATTGACTAATATGACAATATATAATTAGATAATAATGAAAAACTCTTTTATATTGTTAATACATTAAAATTAAATTAACAAAACAATACTTTCATTAATTCTTTATGTGTAGAATCGAAATCAAATGTTATTATTTCAATTTTTAATTATAATTTTTATAAATATTCGTTAATTTTCAATATATAAATTGTAATTTATGTTACATGTTACGTATTATTCAATTAAATATTTTTAAAAGTGTTTATTTTTAATTTTATAAAATATAACAAACTAACAGGTATATAACACTTTAGTCTCTTACCCATTTTAATGGTTTCTATTTATACTTTTAATCATCATAATATCTAAATAAAAATAGAAAACATATAAATGTAATAATTTTAAATAGTCATTTATATATAAATTTTTAAAAATATGATAGTTAAAATATTAATTTATAGCAATTGCATTTAATACATATAATTATATTGTACTAGATATTATTTATTACTTAATGTTATTTGTCATAAATTACGTACTTATTTTTAATGTTATTTATAAGTTTAATTTGTATTCACTTGATTGTGTAAAGAAATTTCATAATGTCAACTAGTAGAATCCAAGAAGTTGCAAATCATGGTATGGAGTCCTCAACCAATATTTATTTTATATTGCCTGTGTAAAGATATAAAACTCATTTTTCCATAATTTTTTTGCTTTTCATAATATATAAAAATCTAATAATGAAAGAGTGGTATGATGTATAAGGTTATATGCTTCTGCAATACATTAAAACATAATGTATAATATTAGTAGCTTATCTTATCATGTGATTGAATACAACATCTAAATACATTCTTAGTAAAATGGGGGCATGGTGTAGGTTTCATAAACTAATGGGTGCAGAGTGTTATTTATTGATATCTTAAGAGAATTAAGTGTATTTTACTAAAAAAAGAACTAAGAAACAAATTGAAAAATATTATTTGTACTTATGGGTTTTGAGACATTTCATCTTATGAGTGTAAATAACACACCTCTAACAATCTACATAGTAGGTAAGAAACAATGAAAGATGCAAAGAAAAAATTGTGCAAAAAATGATTTGACGGAATATAACACGTTCTTTCTCTGCTTTTATTTGTACTTTTTCATCATAATATGTGAAATTAAAATAAAAGATATAAAGTAATATATTTTAACAATTTACATATAAATTTTAAAAACATGAAGATTAAAATTTTGATCCATGACAATTAATTTTTTAATATTTTTAGTTTTGTTGTATATAATTGTATTATATAAATATTATTTATCATGAATAAGTTATTTTTAATAATTAATTATAAATTTAATTTTTATGTCCTGGCAGTATAAATTTTTTCTATATTTTCATCCAATCAAACCATCCTATTTCCATAACTTTAATTTTTAAGTAGTGGGTATAAGGCTTAATAACTTTTATTGATATAACAATACATTATTAAATGACAGTATTAGTATATAAAAATTAAAGTCATTAATTATTATTTATATATTATTATTATTATTATTATTATTATTATTATTATTATTATTATTTATGTGTATATTTTTTATTATACGTTATTATTATTTTATTATATTACAATATACATATAAATAGTAAAAAGAAAAAGAAAAACGTAAAAAAGTAGCGTCATTGTCCCACTCCGTTCATGGGATCCGAAGGAGCATGAATACTGAATAATAAAAAGAAAAATGTTATTTATACTCATCATTTGTAGAGTATCGATCGACACACTTTTATTTATTATTGGAGAAGATATGAACCTCACTTAATTTATGATCCACATCTCATCCAATGGTAAATGAAAATGTACCAGGCATGGTATCAGAAAGTATGAGTACAAATAATACTACTCTAGTGAAAAGTACATTGTTCCTATCATGTACTTTATTTAGGGTCTAAGCTTTATTGAAATATTTGATAACTTATAAATTTTTATATTTATATTTCTTTTTATTTTTTCATAGAGTAATAAATGATTAGGAGATAAAGAGGGTGACATAATTTGAGAAATAAAAGATTTCCATCCATATAGCCATACATAGGACATAAATTTATCAACAATATTATTCTAATACCCAATTTTCTTAAATACTCAATACTTTATTTGTAAATCACATGAATTTCACTATTTATTTTTACTTTCAATTTATTTTTTCTTTATCACTACTCTCACCTCTTGATGATGGTGGTGTTAAAATAACATTTTCCTAAATTTATTATAAATATAGATAGACAAAGAGCCTTAGAACCGGAACCAGAACCTAGATTTGAAGAGAGATAGAGAAAGTGGAGATGGATGATGAAATTCACACTTTCCTCAAGGTATGGATCACAATCATCTCATGTTTATGCTATTGTTACTACATAGCTGCAAGAATACCAAAAGGCCTCTTGAGGCTCCTCTCCCTCCTTCCCGTCTTCTACCTCTTCCTCATCCTTCCATTGAGCCTCTCTTCCATCCATCTCTGTGGCCTCACAACCTTCTTCCTCGTTTGGCTCGGCACTTTTAAGATGTTCCTCTTCTCCTTCAACCAAGGACCCCTTGCACTTTCCCCAAACATCTGCCAGTTCATCTCCGTGGCTTCCCTACCCATAAAGCTCAAACAGCCCCCACCATCAAAACCAACCCAAAATAACACCACCAAGCCACTTCACCATTCCACCCCAAACACACAAAATCCCCAAATAGATCACCTTTTTTCAAGCCCACTTTTGCCGTACCTAAAGGCGCTTGCATTGGCCGTGATCATACGTGCCTATGACTACAGAGAAAAGCTGCACCCTGACTTGATTTATGCTCTCTATTTATGCCACGTGTACCTTCTCACAGAGCTTGTGTTTGCCTTAAGTGCAGCACCAGCTCGAGCCATCTTCGGGTTCGAGATTGAACCGCAGTTCAAGCACCCTTACTTCACTACTTCACTTCAGGACTTTTGGGGCTATAGATGGAACCTCATGGTGTCAAGTATTCTACGGCCTACCGTATACGATCCCGTACGACGTGTGTGTAACCGTTTCATGGGACCCACGTGCGCGACACAAACTGCCAGGTGGATCACGTTCTCTGTGTCCGGGTTGATGCATGACGTGGTATTTTATTACCTTACACGTGCGCCTCCCACGTGGGAAGTCACGTGGTATATGGTCGTCCAGGGCACGTTCACGGTAGCGGAGGTGGAGGTGAAGAAGGTGATGCTCCGCCGTGGGTGGAGGCTGCACCGCGCAGTGGCTGGGCCGCTGGTGTTAGCTTTCGTGGGGGTCACCGGGAAGTGGCTGTATTTTCCGCAGCTGGTGAGGAATGGAGTGGATAGGAAGGCTCATAGGGAGTACAAGGTTTTGGTGGATTTTGTCAAGTCGAAGTTACCATCTCATTTTGCAATGCTTACTAAGTTTCAGGACATGGGGCTTCCGAAGAAAGATTGAAACTTGAAATAAAATGTGTAAGTAAGAAATATGTAACGTTTATTTCATGCTCATTTATGCAAGTGTTTAATGTCTTTCCCTGAAGTATCCCCTTACTAATTCTACTAGCTATTAAATGAAGAAAATTAAATGATTCCAATAACTTCGGTGATGAAATGTTACCACTTCGGTTAGGCTCAAACTTCGAGGGACAAGAAGTTGGAGGAGCCCGCAGTACCCCTCGAGAGTCTCAGACAAGAAAAATTCTTCTACTGGCATAAATCTAAGAATTCACTTTTGGACACACTTACAAAAAAAAATAAGTGAAACCAATATATGAATGAGTATATATTAGATAAAGTTGATGGGATCTACTTATATTATGTGGATATATGTAAATATGACTTGTAATATAGTTGTACTCAAGCAAGGATCTCTCCTCGGATCAGTGACTTGTCCTGTCTGTCTGAAACTCCCATATAATGTAAAGAAAGAATGATATTGCTTCTCTTTTGACGGGTGTGTGGGTGGGTATTCTTACGTGTGTGTTCGGTCTGTTATGTGTCCATGATCATGTGATGAGCTCATAAAGGTGTGGTGTGCGTGTGTTTGTCTTCCTCAAACTGCCATGGTTTTGCCGATTTTTGTCTGGCCTGTTTAGGCAACTGTTGTACTGCTGATGTTGTGATTCTGCTAGTGCTGAAAATGGTGAAAAAAATATTCAACACTCAAAATTAAGTGTTTAAGTAAAATAATTATTCTATTACCATTTGATATTATGAAAGTTCTATTATTTTATTTATTCATCATCTAATAATAATAAAATGAATATATCACTTAGACACACACATATGTGTGTTGAAATAATATAACTCATACCAAATACTATACCTCAGGACTATTATATCAAATAGAATAATGTTATATGTATAATAAATATATATATTACTTTAATCATTAAATATAATAAATGATTTCATCTAATAATAAGGTGTGTAATATATATTTATTTTGTAATCTTACTGTAGATATAACATTCCCTGTCGGTAAGCATCATATTTGTATGGGGTCTTATGGAATAGGACTGACGAGGCCCTACCTCGTGTTATGGCAAATGCTGTGTTGCGTTTACTCTGGCTTTGACAGCTATCGCGCAGGCGGCGGGACAGCATATGCATATATATATATATATATGTAAAAGAGAATACTGGACTTACCACATTAAAAGAGAAACACCAAATTTAATATAATTATTTAATAAAGCGAATTTAACTATATAAAATAATAATTTAAAAAATAAAAATAACGAAAGAGTTAATAAAATAAAAGAGCTAAGAGAATTTAATTTTATGTAAGCTAATAGCCATAATGAAAACTTATTTTAATGTGAATTATTTTTATGTGAGTATTTATAAAAAAATTAAATAATTTTCCATTAAAATTTTTGGAAACTAATTAAAAATATAAATAAAATGAAAATTTAAAATATCATGTAAAATAACAGAACTTTTTAGTGAAATAAAAAATGTGTTCTCAATAAAAGCTATAAAAAGTCTAAAATCTTCACGTCACAATAAATAATTATTAGAAATTAAAAGACAAAAATTTTAAATAGAAATAAAAGAAGCGTTCATTTTTACTAATTATTTTAATTTAATTTTTATGTAATTTCAAATATTAATTATAACATTTTGATGCGAATCTGTTTATGTTATTTGTTATATTTTTTCATAAATACATAAATGTTAAATTAATTTTTTTTTATTGTTTTAGCTCTTAATTAATTATAAGATTTATTGTTTCTCTTTCTTCATTAAATTGTATCATTTTAAACCATTAGATTATCATAAAATTAATGATTAAATATTGGTATAAGAACAAAACTCTTACACCAGTATAATTGGATCATGCCTATATATATATCACATGAGATGAGTAGTTTATTATGAGAATGAGAGGAGCAAAATGGCCGTATAATCATATATAGATGATTAAGATTAAAAATTAATTAATGTAATGAATATTCACATGCTCATTTAAAAAAGTCACATAATTTTATGTTTTAATCTTAATCATTTGTATAAGATCCAATGGTTAAGATTCATTCCTCTCACTCTCATAATAAATCAATCATCTCATACGATTCACTCTATATATATATGTGTGTGTGTGTGAAATAAATCTATGAGAGAGGTGATTTATTATGAGAGAGTAAGAGGTGTATATGATCCTGCCTCCAAGTGGAGGGGTACATGAATGAGCACACCAATAAGAGATCCTGAGTCTGTATAAGTATGAGACTATAGTTAATGATGACTTATATGAATTGATTGGTACTATCTATGCCACAAAGATGCATCTTTCTGGTAGCCCATCACGAAAAAACTCCATAGTTAAGCATGCTTGACTTGGGGTAATCTTGGGATGGGTGACCTCTGGGAAGTTTTCAGGTAGCGTGAGTGGGGACAAAGCTTGAAAACTGTTGGTTTGTGAGGACAATCGTCAATCCATAAAGTGATGTTACAAATAGTCGAGCCTGCACTTTTGCGTGTGGTTCGGGAGGAACCAGCGGAAGTGGTGGGCATGTAATGCCCGGGACAAAGTAATTTAGAAACGGACAATGAGCGTTGCCTCCAAGAGAGGGGTACATGAATGAACCGATAAGAGGATCTGAGTCTGTATAGGTATGGGACTATTTAAAGGGCTTATATGAATTTATTGGTACTACCTATACCACAAAGATGCATATTCTTTTGGTAGCCCATCACGAAGAACTCAAGTTAACGTGCTTGACTTGGGGTAATCTTGGGATGGGTACCTTGGAAGTTTTCAGGTAGCGTGTGAGTGAGGACAAAGCACGTGGATGTTGGTTTCATTAAAACAAGAGGAGATGTTACAAGAGGACTAAATATGGGCTGTATAATCATATATGGATGGTGAAGATTGAAATTTATTAATGATAATTAATGATCACGTCACTACAAAAAAAACTACTATTTCGCAGATTTTATCAACGGATTTTATCGAAAATAATGTCATTATTACCAACAGAAAAATTTGAAAAAAATTACCAACGAAATTTTTCAAGAAAATATCGGTAATGAGCTAGAAAAATTCATCCTCAAATTCGTCATGGATCATTGTTACCAACGGATTTTTATTCATTAATTTTCCATCGGTAATTTTAATTTAAATTTAAATTTTTTAATTTTTAAATTTTCCTAATGGAAAAATTTAGGTAATTTAAAATATTTTAATTTTAAAGTTTTTATGTTATTGATGGAAAAATCGTATAATTTTAAATATTTTAATTTTTTTAAATTTTTATGTTACCAATGAAAAAATCTATCATTAATAATTAAATTTTTAAATTTTTTATTTTTACCAACGGGAAAATCTGTCAATAATAATTATTTTTTAATAAATATACAACAATTTATATGTTACCTAATTCTTTAAGAGCTTATTTTTTATTTAATGCTAATTATAAATATATAAATATATTTAATAATGAAAAATTATAACAAATACTTAATAAATAATAAACACAATGAATTTAAATTAAAAATGTAAAATAAATACAAATGTAATAAAGTATATAAACATAAATATAAAAAAGTCAATATATAACAAATAAAGAAAAAACAGTAACTCAAATAAGGAAAAGTTAGCTGCATCATCACCATTATCAGCATTACCATTGCCACCATCACCACCATCATCATCATCATCGGTGTTTGGTGGTGTGGAAGAGCCTGCATCTTATTCCACAAAACACCATCTCCTTCTTCATTTGCTTTCTTAATCTCATCTCCATGGTCTTTTTCTTGTCCTTCATCTTCTTTTCCATCTCTTGTGATTGACATTGAGTCTCCACGTCCTTCACTTTCATACGATGAAATTCCGCATTAAGCAAGTGAACTTACTCGTGACCTGATCATCATCGGTGGAAAACCTAGTACTTATAGATGCCCTAGTGATAAAGGCAGAGGACAAACTACTCGTATAAAATGACCCCATGTCATAGATGTGGTTCTTGTAAGGACCACGGACTACCTCTTGCCACAATTGGTCCTCATCAATTGGTGGGTAGTCCTCACCAGCTGCGATCCTCTGCTTTCGCTAGGTCGTAACCTTCTGATAATGCTGCTCATAGGCATGCTATAAAAAAATCTATGAAATAATAAATTTAACACACACACACACATACACACACAAAAACAATAAGTGCTCAGAACATATATACCTAAACATTGTTTAGCGAGGATCGACCATGTCTTCTCTCTCTTTTGAGTGTGAGTTTTTGAACAACTCACTCTATATGGATGGCCTCTTCAACTCATTGGCCCACATTTCAAGTGAAATGCGTAAAACATTAATAAGTGAAATTATAAATTTAACAAGAAGAATTAAAAAATGTTTAAAATAATGACTAAACAATCCAGCAACGCGTAAACTGACTACTAGCAGAACCACCACAATGAAAGGAGCCACCCTTTTGTGATGCTCTCTCGCCTTAGCCTTCAAAGACTTCTCTTTCAATTTCTCACTTCTTTAGTATTGCCACAAAGTGTCCAGGCTGGCCCTGAGTCATCCACTTGGGGTCTGTCCCTACTCCGAATGTCAATGTACATGTCTTGCAGCCTGTTAGCTGCCTGGGATTTGAAGTACTTAAATATGAACTTTTCATTTTTAGGATGGATGATGAAATGGCTCTATACATGAAAATAAAAAAGGTAAATGAAATTAGTTTCTGAAGTAAATCACATATTTTCATAATAATTATTTTATTTTACCTTCCATTCAATAACCAGTCCTGCCTCTCTTCTTTCATCAACTTGCCGAAGGTCTCAATCGGTCGTTCATACAATTTCTGGACGATGCATGTCACCTCGTACATGGCCGGTGTGGCTGGATCCAACTGCATAGCAAAAAGTATAAAAAAATGTTATTGTATGAGAAATTGTTTAAATTATTACAACACGATTCATGAATTGAAAAATTAATTTACTTACCTGTTCCAACAGCGTATCCATTACTCCGCTGTGGACCCATGTCTTGATTGTGTCAGGAGCCACCAATTGCCCCACTTTCGGCACCCCCTTGTGTGTTGTGTGTGGGGGTGGGATAGGATTTACTAATGGTGGTAGAGGTGGAGGCACCACTCCAGTCACATGCCCAAGAGTAGATATCATGGTCAACTCCTAATGGGCATAGGGTGGTGGTGGCATGGAAGGGTTAGAAGTGGATATTTGAGTGGCTGTGGTGGATGCCTGCTGGGAGGGTGATTCTTTGATTGTTTAGGATACCTTTCCCTTCCCCCTTCCCTTCCCCTTGCCCTTGTTTTTTTCCTTTAGGTGCCATATCTGAAAAAGAAATGACAATATATTAAAAATCAATTCATAATATGATAATTTAAAATAAAAAGAATATAATAAGTATGAGACTAGACACAACACATTTCATCTGAAAGTTGAGGACCATCTTCATCATTCTTAGTCTCAACACTATCCTCAAACTCATCTTCCTTATCTTCCTCATCACTACCATCACTGTTGCTACTTCAGTCACTAATTAATCACTAGAAGAGTAAATTATCTGAACCTCGCCGAATCAGAAGGTAAACTTGGCAATGTTCTTATATCAATGGCTACCTAAGAGGGGATTTACAATACCTCAAGTACACATATCCCTAGATGAGTCTAGTACGGCCTTAGGGTTCCACAGGACCCACCCATATTGCCAGGAAGGCCCGGGTGCGTGAAGGGCCAAAGGGTGTAGAGCTGGAGTTGTCCTGGAGAATTTTACAAAACAAGCTTGTTGCAGCAAGTGGATGCTTCAGGAGGCTGCTCCAGCAAGCCTGGTTTGCTGCAAACAAGTGGCCCTGATATGACAAGTGAAATTTCATTTAATGAGCTCCTAACCCTTTAAAATACCCTATACTCGGGTTTTCCCTTCAAAAATCGAAACCATTCCCTTCCAAACAATTCTCCAACCCTTTCTCTTCAATCCAACTCCAATATTTTTCTTCCAAGATCAAGGTAAGAGATTTATGGGTTTTTGTTGTCTCCTTCTTCTCTATTTTATATCCTAGAGTATGAATTTTGTTATTTCTCTCATTATTGTCAAGTGGGGGTGATCCCCCATGATGTTAGAGTTGATACATAGCTAACTAGAGAGCATTAGAGTTTAATATAAAGTTTTATTGCTTCAATAGCAAATATTGGTGTCATTCCTACTCCATGAGCCCAGTTGGTGCTGACACCATTTGTTCCTCCCTCTAAGTGAGTGGGTTCAAATCCTGTAATCTTTATATTGATCATTAGAGTTATTTTCTTTAGAGTTTGGCATGAATGCATGATTTAGAGACTATTTTAGATAAACTAAAGATTATTATTGATTTTATCAAGTTTATGGAAATTATGATTTTCAAAAGAGCATGAAAGAGATGTTTGAATGCAAACTCATAGGACCATTATTGCTAAAATGATTTTATGAAGAGCTAAAGTCTAAATATGATTATTAAGAGAATTTATGACTTTCATAATGATGTCCAAAATATTATATTTTATATAATAAAGATTGAATTAAGAAGAGCTTAGTCCAGAGATTAGAGAAAATAATTAGTTTTATGATTTAGAGACTAGATGATAGCTATAGAGAAACATCCAGTGAGTTAATGGCTGAAAATCGATCGTTAACCTTAGTATAAGGTTGTATTGAGGGGCAATCTCAGAGTAGAGATGGAACCTAGTTAGGTGTCAGGATCACTTGTTATGTCATGATTGACATCCATAACTGAGAATATGAAATGTCACATATTTTGTGTATAACTAGAGATCCCTATTCTCTATTAGCATACTATTATTTATGTTTTAAGACATTATTGATTTTAGAACTATTATGTATGAACATATTAAAGTGATTTTAGAGATATTGCATTGATATATATATATCTTGTTGTCCCATGAGAAGATTATGGGTGATGAACTACTCACACGTAATACCCTAATTTTAAATAAAGAAGTTAGAAAAATTTTCAAACCAAGAAAGATGTTAGTTACCCTTGTTTGTCATTCCGGATCCTAAATTTCACTAAGTCTAGACGTACACACCTTTGGAGAGCTATATGATAACCATTTTCTTGGAATCAAAAGTCCTGGTAATTGTTCCTTGAAGAAAAATAAGTTAGAATTATTTTTAATGAATTTTATGAAACCTTTAACCATTCGATTTTTAATCAACAAGTTTGTAAAATCGTAAAAAATTTGAATTTGAATTGAAACCTAAAATTTGGATTTTGATTTATTGGAATTTTGATTTTTCTAATATTTTATTTGAATATAAATGGGGGGTATTTCCTTATTTACATTTATATTTTAAAGTTAATAGAAAGTAAAATAAATGAAAGACCATTCTAGAGAGGCTAGCGGTTCAGAGATAAGGTGGTGCTGGACAATTTTATGCTCTCTGGTGAGGCTCAGCGGTCATTGAGCGCTGCGTGGTCTATAGGTATTCAGGGTCCAAACCATTCTACACGACCCTTCCACCCTCAAACACAGAAAACTTGCCCTCTCACCTCTCTTCACCCTCCAAACTCTATTTTCTTCCGTTTTCTCTCAAATCTAGCTTGAATCTTTCATCTTCCAAGCTTAAAGTATGTTTAGTTTATGGTTTTTACTTCCTTTGCTCCTTATTTCTCATGTTCTTAGGGTGTCTTCCATGGTTTCTATGTTATGATGTTCCTTCACCTTGGATGAGGTGAAGTTGGAGTATCTAAAGATTGATTTAGGGTTCTATTGATTTCATGGCAGATATTGGTGTCATTTCTTCTCCCTAGAGTTCTATTAATGTTGTTTCTACAAATTCCACCCCCACCAGGTGAGTGGGTTCACATATGTGATCTCTATGTTGTGCATTAGAATTATTTTCATAAGGATATGATTTATGCCTTGATTTAGAGAGTATTGTACAAGAAGTTTGAGGTTCCTGTTGGTTTTGTATGTTTAACTTTAATTTTAAAGCATGAAACTTGTTTTTGACAAAACTTATGGGACTATGGTTGTTATACTGATTTTATGTAGAATTAATGATACATGTAATTGTTAGAAGCTTTTATGATTGTTTTAATGGATTCTGGAACTGGTTTATGTATATGCTATGGTTTTATACCAGAATACGAAGTTTAGAGAAAAGATTAGGACTATGGTTTAAACCCTATTATTTCAAGCGTGAAATTGAGTTTTCTAATTATAAAGAGCTTGATAGTTGAATTATGTTTTTGATAATCAATCAAAAGGTTTTAGAGCTTGATTTTTCATAAGATTCAGAACGGTTGACGGTTACATACTCTATGGAGGTATAAAATCACAAATGTCTACAAAGGGTGATCTCTTGGGCATGATTTTATAGCAAGTTATGCTAAATTAGATGTTAGAATCAATAGATTTAGAGCTCATAGAGAATAAAAAGGTTTGTAAGGGTTTTTGGATTTATTTACAATAGCTATAGAGAAACCTGTGTTAACGCAGTAAATCTGTTAACCTTGGTACCAAGAATGCCTAGGCCAAGATATAAGAATTTATTGTCACACTGTGACCAGAGATTTATATTCAGAGTTTTGTTACGTTACAAATATCATGTGTAACCAGAGCAGAGATTACTATTTCTTTATAAGGGTATGAAAGTGAATTGAGGAAATGATTTGAGTTGTAAAATGATGATTTGAATATATATATATATATATATATATATATATATATATATATATATATATATATATATATATATATATATATATATATATATACTTGGCTATGTAAGACTTTTGAGTATTCCTAGATGTTATTATGATTTTATGCATTGTTCCTTGATGTCTCATAAAAGGGGTTTCAGATGAGACTCACTTATTGAGTTTTGCACAAAACTTACCCATCTTCTTTCTCTTATTTTAGAGGATGGACAGCTGCAGATTCTTCTCAGTCATCATCCTCTCACTAGAGTTTCAGTGGTGAGTTTCACTTGGGTAAAGTGTTTGTAGTTGTCTAGAGTGCTCCAGGAAATAGCAAGATCCAATCTAGATCATATTTTGCATTTTACGTACTAGGATAGTATATTCTTGTTTGGTGTGTAATGACTTAACTATATTAATTCATGAACATTTTGAAACGAGAGCTTATTGTTATATGTTGTATTATAATTTCAGACCTTAGAGATAGACTATGACGTTTAAATTTGAGTAATTTAACTATTTTGAATTGTAAGAAGACGTGATTTGTACGTAGAAAAAGAAGCTTCGTTTTGAATGATTTTACAAGTTCCTATGCATATAAAACAACACCTTACGTGAGCTCACATGGGTCACGTGTCACCGCAGTGGCTGGTCGCTGGTGTTAGCTTTCGTGGGGTCAGGGAAGTGGCTGTATTTTCCGCAGCTGGTGAGGAATGGAGTGGATAGGAAGGCTCATGGGGAGTACAAGGTTTTGGTGGATTTTGTCAAGTCAAAGTTACCATCTCATTTTGCAATGCTTACTAAGTTTCAAGACATGGTGCTTGCGAAGAAAGATTGAGACTTGAAATAAAATGTGTAAGTAAGAAATATGTAACGTTTATTTCATGCTCATTTATGCAAGTGTTTGATGTCTTTCCCTGAAGTATCCCCTTATTAATTCTACTAGCTATTAAATGAAGAAAATTAAATGATTCCAATAACTTCGGTGATAAAATGTTACCACTTCGGTTAGGCTCAAACTTTGAGGGACAAGAAGTTGGAGGAGCCCGCAGTACCCCTCGGGAGAGTCTCAGACAAAGAAAAATTCTTCTACAGACATAAATCTAAGAATTCACTTTTTGGACACACTTAAAAAAAATAAAATAAGTAAAACTCATAAATAAATGAGTATATGTTAGATAAGATTGATGAGATCTACTTACATTGTGAATATATTTGAATATGATGTATAATATAGTGACCTGTCCTCAGATCAGTGACTTGTCCTCAGATCTACTCAAGCAAGGATCTCTGCTCAATCAGTGACTTGTCCTGTCTGTCCGAAACTCCCATATAATGTAAAGAAAGAATGATATTGCTTCTCTTTGGCGGGTGTGTGGGTGGGTATTCTTACGTCTGTGTTGGGTCTGTTATGTGTCCGTGATCATGTGATGAGCTCATAAAGGTGTGGGGTGTGCGTGTGTTTGTCTTCCTCAAACTGTCATGGTTTTGCCGATTTTTGTCTGGCCTGTTTATGCAACTATTGTACTGCTGATGTTGTGATTCTGCTAGTGCTCGAAATATAAAAAATATTATTCCAACATTCAAAATTAAGTGTTTAAGTGAAATATTTACTTATTACCATTTGATGTTATGAAAGTTCTCATTTTCATTAATCCATCACGTCTAATAATGATAGAGTGAATATCTCACTTAAACACACACCAGTGTGTTAAAATAATATAACTCACCGAAATACTATACCTCAGGATTATTATATCGAATAGAATAATGTTATGTATCCAATAAATATATATCACACACTTTATTATCATTATATATGATGAGTAATTTCTAATAATAATAAAATATGTAATATATATTTATTATGTAACCTTATTACTGATATAACATTCCCCTGTCGGTAAGCATCATATTTGTATGGGGTCTTAGGGAATAGGACTGATGAGGCCCTACCTCGTGTTATGGCAAATGCTGTGTTGCGTTTACTCTGGCTTTGACAGCTATCGCGCAGCGGCGGGACAGCATATATATATAAAAGAGAATACTGGACTTACCGCATTAAAAGAGAAACACCAAATTTAATATAATTATTTAATAAAGAGAATTTAACTATATAAAATAAAAATGAAAAAAAAATAACGAAAGATTTAATAAAATAATAGAGGTAAGAGAATTTAATTTTATGTAAGCTAATAGCCATAATGAAAACTTATTTTAATGTGAATTATTTTTATGTGAGTATTTATAAAAAAAATTAAATAATTTTTCATTAAAATTTTTGGAAACTAATTAAAAATATAAATAAAATGAAAATTTAAAATATCATGTAAAATAACAGAACTTTTTAGTGAAATAAAAAATGAGTTCTAAATAAAAGCTATTAAAAATCTAAAAATCTTCACGTCACAATAAATAATTATTAGAAAGTAAAAGACAAAAATTTTAAATAGAAATAAACGAAGCGTTATTTTTTACTAATTATTTTAATTTAATTTTTATGTAATTTAAAATATTAATTATAACATTTTGATGCGAATCTGTTTATGTTTTTTGTTATATTGTTTCATAAATACATAAATGTTATATTAAAAACTTTTTTTTATTGTTTTAGCTCTTAATTAATTATAAGATTTATTGTTTCTCTTTCCTCATTAAATTGTATCATTTTAAACCATTAGATTAGCATGAAATTAATGGTTAAATATTGTTATAAGAACAAAACTCTTACACTGGTATAATTGGATCATGCCTATATATATATATATATATATCATATGAGATGAGTAGTTTATTATGAAAGTGAGAGAAACAAAATTTATAACCATATATGGATGATCAAGATTGAAAGTTAATTAATGTAATTGATATTTATATGCTCATTTAAAAAAACATAACTTTATATTTTAATCCAGTTTGTATAAAACGGTTAAGATTCATTCATTTTACTCTAACAATAAATCAATCATCTCATACAATACAATATATATATATATATATATATATATATATATATATATATATATATATATAAAATGACTTTAGTAAGATGGATGATTTATTATGAGAGAGTGAGATGAGTGAATATGAGCTATATAATCATATATGGATGGTTAAGATTAAAATTTATTAATGATAATTAGTGATCATGTCAGTACCAAAAACTGCTATTATCGACGGATTTTACCGATGAAAATAACGTCATCGGAAGGTATTACCAATAGAAAAAATAAAAATTACAACAAAATTTTTCAAGAAAATCTGGAAATAAGCTAGAAAAATTCGTAAGCAAATTCGTCATGGATTATTGTTACTAACGGATTTTTATTTTGTTATGACGGATTTTCCATCGGTAAATTTTTAATTTAAATTTAAATTTTTTATTTGTAAGACGGAAAAATCTGTAGGTAATTTTAAACATTTTAATTTTTTATTTTAAAATTTTTTTTGTCATTGATGGAAAAATTCGAGTAATTTTAAATATTTTAATTTTAATTTTAATTTTTTTATTTTTTATATTACCAACGAAAAAAATCCATCGATAATAATTAAATTTTTAAATTTTTCATTTTTAGTTTTAACGATGGAAAAGTCCGTCGATAATTATTTTTTTTTAATAAATATACAACAATTTGTATGTTACCTGGTTCTTTAAGAGCTTTTTTGTATTTAATGCTAATTATAAATATATAAATATATTTAATAATGAAAAATTATAAAAAAAATACTTAATAAATAATAAAAGCAATGAATTTAAATTAAAAATGTAAAATAAATACAAATGTAATAAAGTATACAAACATAAATATAAAAATGTCAAGATTGAAAGTTAATTAATGTAATTAATGTTCACATGCTTATTTAAAAAAGTCACATAACTTTATGTTTTAATACCATTTGTATAAGATCCAATGGTTAAGATTAATTCATCTCACTCTCACAATAAATCAATCATCTCATACAATACACTATATATATATATATATATATATATATATATAAATCTAATAAGATGGGTAATTTATTATGAGAGTGAGAGGAGTGAATATAAGTTGTATAATCATATATGGATGGTCAAGATTGAAATTTATTAATGATAATTAATGATCACGTCACTACCAAAAAACTGAAAATAGTGTTACTAACGGATTTTTATTTTATTATCGACGGATTTTCCTCGCAGATTTTGTCAAAAATAACGTCATCGGAAAGTATTACCAACGGAAAAAGTCGTCAAAAAATTACCAACGAAATTTTTCAAGAAAATCTGCGGTAATGAGCTAGAAAAATTCGTTAGCAAATTCATCATGGATCATTGTTACCAACGGATTTTTATTTCGTCCTGAAAGATTTTCCATCGGTAAATTTTTAATTTAAATTTAAATTTTTTAATTTTTAAGACGAAAAATTAGTAGGTAATTTTAAATATTTTAATTTTTCATTTTAAATTTTTTTTTGTTACTGATGGAAAAATTCATCAGTAATTTTAAATATTTTAATTTTAATTTTTTTATTTTTTTATGTTACCAACGAAAAAATCCGTCATTAATAATTAAATTTGTAAATTTTTCATTTTTTAGTTTTACCAACAAAAAAATCCGTCGATAATTATTATTATTTAATAAATATACAACAATTTGTATGTTAGCTTATTCTTTAAGAGCTTATTTTTTATTTAATGCTAATTATAAATATATAAATATATTTAATAATGAAAAATTATAAACAAATACTTAATAAATAATAAAAGCAATGAATTTAAATTAAAAATGTAAAATAAATACAAATGTAATAAAGTATACAAACATAAATATAAAAAAGTCAATATATAACAAATAAAGAAAAAATAGTAAATCAAATAAGGAAAAGTTAACTGCATCATTAGCATCACCATCACCACCATCATCATCGGTGTTTGGCGTGGAAGAGCCTGCATCATCTTCTTCCACAAAACATCATCTCCTTCGTTCTTTATTTGTTTTCTTAATCTCGTCTCCATGGCCTTTTCCTTGTCCTCCATCTTCTTTTCCATCTCTTGCGACTGGCTCTAAGTCTCGCGTCCTTCACTTGTATACAATGAAGTTCCGCATTAAGCAAGTGAACTTGCTTGTGAACCTCATCATCATTGACGGAAGACCCATGCCTGTAGATGCCCAGTGAGGCAGAAAACAAACTACTTGTATAAAATGACCCAATGTTGTAGATGTGGTTCTTGTAAGGACGCGACTACCTCTTGCCACAACTTGTCCTTATCAATTGGTAGGTAGTCCTCACCAACTATGATCCTTTGCTCTTGTTGGGTCATGACCTTCTGATAATGCTGCTTATAGGCATACTATAAAAAAATATATGAAATTTTAAAATACACACACACACACACACACACACACACAAACAATAAGTGCTCGGAACATATACACCCAAACATTCTAGAGCGAGGATCAACCTATGTCTCTCTCTTGTGAGTATGAGTTTTTTGAAACAACTCACTCTGTGTGGGTGGCCTCTTCAACTCATTGACCTGTTTCGAGTGAAACATGTAAAACATTAATAAGTGACAATATAAATTTAACAAGAGGAATAAACTCACTACTAGCAAAACCACCACAATGAAGGGAGCCACCCTTTTGTGATGCTTTGCTCGTCTTAGCCTTCAATGACTTCTCTTTGAATTTCCCACTTCTCTAGTATTGCCACAAAGTGTCCAAGCTGGCTGAGTCATCCACCTGGTGGTCTTATCCCTCCACTCCAAATATTAATGTATATGTCTTGCAGCCTGTAGCTGCCTGGGATTTGAAGTACTTAAAAGTGAACTCTTCATCTTTAGGATGGATGATGAAGTGGCTCTACACATGAAAATAAAAAAGGTAATTGAAGTAGTTTCTGAAGTAAATCACATATTTTCATAATAATTATTTTATTTTACCTTCCATTAAAAAACCAGCACTCCTCTCTTCCTTTATCAACTTGCCAAGGGACTTAATCGGCCGTCATACAATTTCTGGACGATGTGTGTCACCTCGTACATGGCTAGTGTGGCTGGATCCCAATTGCATAGCAAAATGTATAAAACAATGTTATTATATGTTGAGAATTTGTTCAAATTATTACAACATGATTTATGAATTGAAAAATTAATTTACGTACCTGTTAGCGACACGTGTTATCCATTACTCCGCTGTGTCTTGATTGCGTCACCAAGGAGCCACCAATTGCCCGGCTTTCGGCACCCCTTGTGTGTCATGTGTAAGGGTGGGGACAGGATCTACCGATGGTGGTAGAGGTGGAAGCACCACTCCGGTCACATGCCTAAGAGTGGATATCATGGCCAACTCCTAATGGGCACAAGGTGGTGGCATGGAAGGGCTAGAAGTGGAAGTGTGAGCGGCTGTGGTGGATGCCTGATTGGGAGGGTGATTCTTTGATTATTTGGGATACCCTTCCCCTTCCCCTTGTTTTTTCCTTTGGGTGCCATATCTAAAAAGAAATGAAAATATATGAAAAATCAATTCATAATATGATAATTTAAAATAAAAAGAATGTAATAAGTATGATACTAGACATATCACATTTCATTTGAAAGTTGAGGACCATCTTCATCATTCTTAGTCTCAACACCATCCTCAAACTCATCTTCCTCATCCTCCTCATCACTACCATCACTTTTGCTTTCACTCACTAATTAGTCACTAGAAAAGTAAATTATTTGAAGCTTGCCCGAATTAGAAGGTAAACTTGGCAATGTTCTTGTATCAATGACTACCTGAGAGGATTTGCAATACCTCTAGTACGCATATCCCTAGATGAGTCTAGTATAGTCTTAGGGTCCCACAGGACCCCCTTGTTGCCAAGAATGCCCAGGTGTGTGAAGTGCCAAGGGGTGTAGAGCTGGAGTTGTTGCTGGAGAATTCTACAAAACAAACTCATTGCAGTGAGTTATGCTCACTCCAGTGAGTTATCTTCATTAGCAAGTGGATGCTTCAAGGCAAGCTCGCTATTGCGAGCCTAGTTTGCTACAACGAGTGGCCTTGATGTCAGACAGTAAAAATAACACAATTTCATTTAATGAGTCACCAACCCTTTAAAATACCCTATACTCGGGTTTTCCTTTTAAAAATCGAAACCCTCCCTTCCAAACACTTCTCCAACCTTTTCTCTCTCAATCCAACTCCAATTCTTTTTCTTCCAAGATCAAGTTAAGAGATTTTATCGGTTTTTGTTGTCTCTTTCTTCTCTATCTTATATCCTAGAGTATGGGCTTTGTTGTTTCTCTCATTATTGTCAAGTGAGGGTATCACCCCAATGTTGTTAGAGTTGATACATAGCTAACCAGAGAATATTAGAATTTAATCTAGAGGTTTATTGTTTCAATGGCAGATATTGGTGTTATCCCCACTCCATGGAGCCTAGTTCGTCCTGACACCATTTGTTCATCCCTCTAAGTGAGTGGGTTCAAATCATGTGATCTTTATATTGATCATTTAGATTTATTTTCTTTAGACTTTGGCATGAATGCATGATTTGGAGACTATTTCAGATAAAGTAGAGATTGTTATTGATTTTATTAAGTTTATGGAAATTATGATTTTCAAAAGAGTATGAAAGAGATGTTTTAATGCAAACTCATAGGACCATTATTACTAAAATGATTTTATGAAGAGCTAGAGTTTGAATATGGTTATTAAGAGAATTTATGACTTTCATAATGATGTCTAGAGTATTATATTTTATATAATAGAGATTGAATTAAGAGAGAGCCTAGTAGAGATTAGAGAAAATAATTAGTTTTATGATTTAGAGACTAGGCGATAGCTATAGAGAAATATACATTGAGTTAGTGACTAAAAACCTATTGTTAACCTTCGTACCAAGTTATCTTGAGGGACAATCTCACATAGCAGAGACGGAACCTAGTTAGATATCCAATTTAGATCCTTGAGGGATCACGGAGCAGAGAACTTGTCATGCCATGGTTGACATCCATAACTAAAGAATTTGAAATGTCACATATTTTGTGCATAACTAGATATCCCGTTTCTCTATTAGCATATTGTTATTTATGTTTTAAGAGATTATTATTTTCAGAACTATTATGTATTAACATATTAAAGTTATTTCAGAGATATTACATTGATCAAGTTTTTATGACTATATATATATATATGTTTATTTATGTATGTATGTATGTATCTTGTTGTTGTCCCATGAGAAGATTACGGGTGAGGACCTTCATTGAGTTTTAGATGAAACTCATCCTTCTCCTTTTTTTCATTATAGATACATTAGTTGTTGTAGGTTCTTCTCAACCACCTCCTCCCTAGTAGAGTTTTTCATTGGTGAGCTTCACTTCGAGGTGGAGTACTCTTTTGTGTTGATATAGTGTATTCTAGTGTCATTACGAGGGTCCGACCGTAGAGAGAGATCTGTATTTTGTATACCATGATTATTTTGTATTTATATGATTATAGTTTTCATGGTTATTTTTGTATAGAGAGCAACTCATTATATTTTGTAGGGTTAAATGCATTTTACCCTCTTGAACTTTAGGTCATGTGCACTTTACACTTGACTTTTAAAAATGTATATCGCAACACTAAACTTTTCAAATTGTGCAAAACACCCCTCAGCATAATTTTGGCAACTAATAAAAGTAAGATTTATGTGCACTTAACCCATCGATATTTCTAATTTGTGCAACTCGACACCTTGTCTGTGAATTCTATATACAATTAATCCCCCTAATTTTTTTTGTGTGCAACCTGACACTCTACTATAACTTAAAGTTTTTGTCCTATTTGAAAAGTAGGGATTTTTGCACAGTTTGGAAAGTTTAATGTGTTGTGATGCACGTTTTGAAAAGTCAAGGCGTAAATTGCACATGACTAAAAATTTAGTGGGGTAAAATGCATTTAATCCTATTTTGTATTACAAAGACAGATTTAGAGTTTGATTATGAAATTATTATTTATGAGGAACTTGATTTCAAAGAGTTAGAGATTTATATCAAAAAGGAAAATATGTTTTAAAGATGGATTTTATTATTATTATTATTATTATTATTATTATTATTATTATTATTATTATATGCATATAAAGAGGCTTAAAGGTCATAAGGCTTATGTGGGAATGAGATTCCTCACGTGATCACGTTCCCAAGTCGGGTTATGACAAGATTGGATCATTCACTTGATAAGATCGTCAAGTAATTCTTTGACCTCAACTCGACCCCTAGGTTTAGTTTTCATGACCATCTTCCAATCCTTTCTGCACTTTCCAGGGTATGGTGCATAATATACATCTTGCATTCTGGGAAATAATGAAAGGATCATATGCACCGTATCTTTTAGTATGATTCACCTCAATAATTTTATATTGATTATGTATGCGTGTTCCATCAGGACATCTTGCGTCATACCAATCACAACTGAACAATACTACCAATTTTTGAGGCCCATCATCCACATATTCAATCTCTAGTATTTGTTTGATTACTCCATAATAATCACCCTCCCCACTACCTGCATCCCTTCTTGACACATACCCCATTATTGTTTGTTGCTCTCCTTTGGGCCCATTCAAATGTATAAAACTTATATCTATTCGCGTAATATATTGGTCAACTGTTGCTTTGTTAGGGACCCAAGCCAAACTTTATAAATAAGGACATGAAACATTATTGTTTTTATGAAACACCTACAAGAATAATTGAAATTCAAACATCAACACAAAAGATGACAACTAGAACATGTGTGTGATTTTGGATCAAATAGTTACTAGATAGTTAGGTCACATACAAAGGATCTGAAAATTGTTCAAGGGTGTGTTACTCATCAACTTGTTCAAAATACCTGTAAATTAAACATTGCAGGTAAAATAAGATTTGATTTATGATAGTGTATCAACAATTGAAAGTGAAACATTGATATCACTTAGGTTTTAAATGGTTGCACTTCATCATAATTGATTAAGATATGCAAATGTGTAACATGTTTCTCTCTCTGATAGCCAATGTTGTTTGGATTTTATAGCAGCACGTCCTGCTGATTGAATATAGACAACTTATGTTGAATTGAACTTTCACCCCCATCATCATTCCAACTAACCCTTGTTCGTCTAGATTGAACAAGTGACTTAAAGTAATAGGAACAAAAAAAAAAGATGTCTCCTTGGAGATAAATGCCTTACATATGGAACTTTCTACTTAAGCCCTATTTTTCACAGTTCTCTTAAACTTTCAATATTTCTTTCAAATGGATACATCCATTTGTATTGAACCCACACACCCGTGCTTCGTATGCTAAGTGTACGGGCAAGTGTTCCATAGAATCAAAGAAATTGGAAGGAAATATTCTATCTAATTTGCACAGAATTATAGGGATATTTCTCTTCATAATTAGGAGATCTTCAACTCTCAAAGTGAATGAGCATAGGTTTTTAAAATATTGACTCAACTCACTCAATGGCTTCTAAATAGGGAGAGGTAATTCTCTAAATGTAATAGGAAGTAAACACTCCATAAGTACATGACAATCATAACTCTTCATGCTAAAAAATTGTCCTCGTGCAATATTAGTGCATTTACCCAAGTTTGAGGCATAACCTAGGTATCCTTAACTCTTGTATCCACTTATACACAACTTGTTTCTGCAGAAGTTAGTGTGTAACTGGACTTTGGCTTACACACAACCATCTAGCAACTTATTTAAACTCAACTCAAGTCTCTTACAATACTCTGTCAAATCTTTTCTTCCTTTCACATTGTCCTTAGTCTTATCGTGTCCATCAGTATTTATGATGTTATCACACATTTTTTCCTACATGCATTACATCAATACAATGACGAACTAGATTATCCCCCAATAAGGCAACTCCCAAAATATACTTTGTTTGGTCCAATTATGATCTACCTTATATCCTGGAGTCATATGGATTTACCTAGTTTAGTTATCTTTGAAAAGTCTCTAACTCTATGCCAAACCTGGTTACTACTTAGGCCCCAAGGAAGCTCATCACGTTCAACCATCTTCTTTTTAAAAGCATCCTTCTTACCCCTTAAATTCATGATCAAGGTCCAAAAACCTCTTATGAAGTCAAACCATGATTTTTTCCAACCATGTTTCAATATGAACGCCTTTGTAGCCTCCATACAAATTGGACATGCCAATTTTCCCTATGTCATCTAACCTCCAACATTTCATAGGCCGAAAAATCATTGATAGTCCACATTAATGATGCCTTCAACAAGAAATTTTATTTTGTAGAATTATCATAAGTTTGTATACTCGAATACCACAACTTTTTAAGCTCATTAATCAATGGGTGGAGGTAAACATCAATCTTGGCTTTGGGATTATCGAGACAGGAATTATACAAGTTAGAAACATGTATAGATCTTTCATGCACATTTCATAAGGGAGATTGTAAGGTATAACAACCATAAGCCAACAGGAATAGGGTTTGCTGAACTAATTATTTGGAGTAAATCCGTTTGCACAGCGCCCAACTAAACATTCCTAGGATCTAGCAAAATCAATATAAGTTTGGTCAAAGTGTTTCCAGGCTTCACTATGGGAAGGGTTGGTCATGATACCATCGTTTCTCTTATTCTCAAAGTGCTATCTTATATGAGGTGCTGAACACATTGAAGCATGCAACCTCTTTAACCTTGAAATTAGGGGCAAATAGTGCATTCTTTTATGGGGAACGTCCTTACATCTTCTATTTCCAAATCATTTTGGTTTGAACCTGGGGCTTTCACAAAATTTGCATTCGGTTAGGTTTGTATTATTTTTGTAATACAACATACATCCCTTCAAACAATAATCTATTTTTTCTGATTTCAGCCTGAGTTTTGAAACTAATTTCTTGGCCTGATAGAAATCCTTTGAAAAAGAACTATATTGTGGACTAATCTCACTCATCAATGTTGCCCACTGGTCAAACAAATTTTGACTTTGGTTATCTTCTGACTTTATAGCTAAAATCCTAACACTAGAGACAATTTCGAGTGTACACACCCTTCTTATAGAGGGCCCTTACAACCTCCAATATAGAGAAAAATTTCTCAGTCTTGGCATTAGGAGTCTCGACAAAAGGTTCATAATCTACATGAATTTGAGGACCAATTGCATCATAAATTATTTCCTTATATCATCTAGAGTTATTCTCCTAATTAACATTTCCCGTGACATGCTCACCAATATTAACTCTACTTGAACTACCTCTAACATAGGTATTTTCAACACTAGCATGTTCAAAATTTTGTGTGGAAACTTTCCTATGCATAGTCCAAACCCAATAATCCGTCATAAAACCATCCTTATACAAGTGATACCTAATAGTGTCCATATCAAAATATTTCCTACATTTGCACCTAGCACAAGGACACCTAACTTTCTACTCATTCATAAATTGTACTATTTGACAAGGCACCTTTAAAAACTATTCAACTCCCGTGTAAAATTCAAGTTTGATTCCCTTCAACTAGGATGCACCCTCATACATCCATGTCTGTTGTGGGAATCATGGTTCTTGAATGTGTAATTTAACCTAACAAATTCATTTAAAGTTTTAGAAATTAAAATTTTATTTAATTATAAATATCTTTCAACAGACATCTTCTGAAAGTAAAAGTCTTTTAAGTAAATAGATTGTGCTCTTTAATTTAACAAAATTTCAACAAAACCTCCCTTTAAATTAAGATTCCACTTTTTAAATTAAACAAAGAAAAAACATCGCAGAACCTCCCCTTAAACTAAGACATCCCAAGAAATTGATTTCAATACACACATATATAAATCCAGTCAAATAAAGTTCACAAACAATTAAACAAACATTTAAAGATCCTAAAATCGTTCTAAAGCACACCCCTTTATAACATCACGAAATGCATATCCTCCAATCTCTACATACACAATCAATCTCCATAGCAAACAATGCAAACAAGTCAAGGAAGAACATCTACGCCCTTGCCCCAGTCACACAATCCCAATTTCCTACAACTCTACGCCCTTCTCCGATTCGATGTTCTCTAACAATATCAATTATTTAAATTAATAAATCAATTAATCAACAATCCCTCAAATATAACCTACATCTCTCAAACATTATATACATGAGTAGATATACAATTTTTAAATGAGAAAATCCTATCCTCAACTGATGAATGGACAAAACAATGAATGGCAAAGTGCACCTATATAAGAACAAGAACAACACACATGAATATATATAAAAAACTCCAAATACAAAACAAACCTGCAAAATCTAAAAAAGAGCTAGAATTTAGAATGACTGAATACACCAAATGAATTACAAAGCTCACATGACAGAACTGGGTTTGGAACATTTTTTATTAAAAAAATATTTAGACCCAATGAAAAAAATGTAGAAAGGATATCACCATATGAGTTGGATACTAGATGAGAGACAACATAGGCAATTGAATGTTGTATTAAGCACAGAGAATTGACTATATAAAAAATGGGTGAGTCCTAGGATGTGAAACAAATAAAGAAGACTATGAGGTGTGAAACAGATAGAGAGAGAAAGAAAAGATGGACAAAGTTGGGTTTAGAATCTAGATATTCTGGATTATAATTAAATGAGGTGCAAAAAGAAAAAAATTAAAAAAACTAATGCATACAAAAAGGAATTAAACATAAATGAAAAAATTAGAATAAACTAAAATATTAATGTATACAAAAACATAATAGAAGCAGCAATATGAATGCAAAACCAATTACTAGCAAATCTAAAAAGTTCAATAGTCCATAACAAATGGGATGATGAAAATAGAAATAGGAAAGGCTGAACATGGATGAAACAAATGAAAATCACAGCATATATCTCTTATCATATATTAAGAGAAGCATCTATGAATTGGGACCCGCATTCTCTTTTGGCAACAAAACATTGATTCCGCATATGCAGAAATTGATTTTCCAATCTAGAATGGACTTTGTTGAGAGCATGTGAAATGAAAACAATTTTTTTTCAAATAAATAAAATGAAACACAAAAGTTACAAAATGCCAATGGCCACAATAAATAGAAGAAAGTAACCGGTGTAAGGGTAAGTGTATTAGGAAGAAAGAAGAGAAAAAGAAAAAATATACCTAAGGCTAAGATGGTGATGGTGTTGGTGTGGTGCACATGAGATGAGAGGTCAAAGGGAAAGGCCCAAGGTTAGACTTCCTCAGCGGTGATGCAACGTTTGGCCCTCAAATGAGGAGAGAGTGGCGGCACCCAACTTTAGTTCACAGTGGCTTCCTCGTTCGGCGTGGCGTTGCACGTGGCAGCTTTGGGAGGCGAGGCGTTGGAGGGGCGGTGGCATGGCATGCTTGGAATGGTGGCGAGATCACCTTTTACCTATAGAGAGATAAGAGAGTCAAGAAGAGAGAGATATATAATGAAGGGTAAAAAGGGTGAACCCCTTATCTCTATTTTACTTGCGGATTTTCAAATTACTAGTGGAAAAATCCACTAGTAATTAAGCAAAACGTGGCGCTTTTACTTTCACGAATTACTGTTGATTTTTTTTATATTTCTAATGGATTATTCCGCCACTAAATCTAATTTTAAAAAAAATTGAACAATTATCGATGGATTTTTCGTCGGTAACATTATTTTGTAAAAAAAAACTCTTAAAACTTACCGACGAATGTTCCATCAGAAATCTAATTTTCAAAAAAAATTTCAACAATTATATAAGGAAAATCCGTAAACATTATTTTTAAAATAATTTTTCTTAAAAATTACTAATGGATTTTTCATCGGTAAAATTAATTTTTTTAAAAAATTCAAATTAGTTACTACCATCGGAATGCGCGCACCATACTCCTCACCAGTTGGTGCGAAGTTTACCGAATTGCCAACGGATTTTCGTTGGTAATGATTAAACCAAAAAAAAAAAATTTTACTAGATTTCTCATTTTTTGTTGATAAATCGGTCAATAATACTGATGGAAAAAAATCGTCAATAAAATCCATCGATAACTCACATGTTTCTTATAGTGCATGATTATTTAAGAATGTCACGTGATTTTATGTTTTAATCTTGATCATTCATATGAAATCGATGATCAGATTTACTCATCACACTTTCACAATAAACCACCCTCTCACTAGAGTCATCTCTTATATATATATACATATATAATTTGCTCCATCTTTCACAATAAGCTACCCCACTAGAGTCATCCGTATATATATTATGGTATGATAATTTTCTTTTCCATTGTGTTCTCATGTTAATTGTGTTCTTGCATTCTATTACAATTATTCTATATTTTGTAATTTTAGTATGACAATTTTCGTCTAAATTGTCTATTAGATTAAAGCACCGCTGATTATTTCAAATGTTGCTAGACTCAAATCTTGTAAGAATGATTTATCCCTTCCATTTTTCTTTGTCTTATTATATCTTATCATATAATCTCATTTTATTCGCGTTGGAGATAAGGTTATAATCAATATCTGATTAATATGAGTTTCTTATTCATAGTTTTATTTTGTTCTAATATATATTATCCCATCTTATTCACTTTAATATTTATTAGTTGCGGGTAAATGCCATCTTAAATTATCTTATCAATGATTACAATAAATAGAATTACATTAGTTCGGAATAGGATTAGTGAAGGAATGAACTTTTGTTTGGAATTCTTCCATCAATGATCGTAAAAATAGAAATATATTGTTTTATTATAAATGGTTTCCTTATTAGGAAATTCTCATGGAACAATGTATTGTAACATTTTAGGTTTAGGTGTTTGTATTGTTTCTAACACAAATGATTTGTATTGATATTATAATAGTCTTTCTATATGACGAATGCAATGAAAAAATTGTAATTACATTTTCAATAATGTTATGAATTCTATTTACATTTTGTTGAGGTTTATCCATTGCCCATTCAAATTACTAAAACTCCATTCAAAATCAAAATTATCCACAGTGATAACTTATATAAAATTTGAAGAAAAATACAAAAGATAAATGTAATCATTTTTTGAGTAACTTCAAATAAACCATAAGATCGATATTAATATAATATAGACTATACAATTTTTTGTATACTACCATCCATTTTTTTATAGGATCATCCAGATTTTATTCAAGTCAATATTATTGTACATATTTATTTATACAATAATATACATACATATATATATATATATATATATATATATATATATATATATATATAGCCAGATAATTTGATTCAAAAAATTAATATATAATTTATTAACTATTTAGAATATATAAATATAAATTAAATTTAAAATATATTAATTGTAAAACAAATATACAATTTTTACCTTAATTATTGAATGCTTATCTCTATTATTTTCAATAATAATTATCATAATTAACTATAAAAATGATATTTTAAATATTTATATTTTATGATTTCTATGCTATCGTTGAAATTGTTTTTATGGGGATAATCCCAATTTTATTCAACAGCTAAAAACCTATTCTAGGGAAAGTTTAGGCATAAGATGAATTATCCTTCAATGATAATTTAATACATGATTATTTTAAAAAAATGAAGTTGCTATCAATGCATTATAACATTTTATCAAATCATTTTAATCATATTATATATATATATATATTTTAAAATATATATTGATACACTAATTAATAAATATATGATCGTATTTGACACAACTAGAAAGGAGATACCAACGGAATTTACCGATGGTCACGAATCCGATGGTAATTACCAACGAAAATTTTGATGGGTTGAAGCGTCTTTGGAAATAATTGCTGTTGTTTCACTGAACCATCGGTAATATCGTCAGTAAATGCAGGTGCCACCTTGTGCCAATTGGCGCTTATATTATCCGATGGGTGTACCCGAGTTTACCAATGGGTATTTAATAGTGTTTTACAAATTTTTTTGGTCAAATATTATCGATGGATAACGAAGGTAAGTTTAACATCATGTTTTTCTTTTATTTTTGGTTAACATAACGACGGTCTTACCTGACGAGTTGTTAACAAAAATTTCTAAATTATTTTTATTATATATATTCCTGACGAGTTCATCGATGGGATATTAAACTTTTTTCATTTGGTTAATACATAATGACGGCTTTACCGAAAGGTGTTTAATAATTTATAAGCTATTTTTGGTAAATATTCCTGAGGCTTCCTGATGGGTGGTTAATAAAAATTTATAAATTGTCCTGAACTGTCTTCCTGATGGGTATTTATTTTATAAATTATTTTTATTAAATATTACCGATGGGTATTTGAAATTACAGTAGTTGCCGCACAACCTTTGGTATTTCTGTATGTTCGTCGTAAACTCGTTGGTAATTACTGGCACATGAATCGCATGTTTTATTAAACACGTACTCATCGGTATACCGTAGTAATCCAGGTACTTCATACACCATGAGCCTCCTTTTCCCCATTCTAACCCCTCTCTCTCTCTTCTTCACTCTCTTTCTCTCTCACTAAACACTCCGCCGCGCTTATTTTGCCACTCTCGGCCATGGAGTTCCATTTGAGATTCCTGAGGCCACCATTCAGATCTAGAGGCCTTGGTGAGCATTTTAACCAGTTTAGTTTTTTTATTTGGCTTACTTTTTCCGTTCATTTATGGGTGCCCATAGTGTTATGTTTTGTTGCATTGGGGATTAATTATGGTTATTATTTTATTAATGTAGGTTTGTTTAAGGGTGGTAGCGATTGTTGATTTTGCTATCGTTTTGGCATTCTTTTTCCTTATTTTATTTTATGCTTGAGGGTGGTGGTGATTGTTAATTTAAATTTTTCATATTTGATTTTTAGAATTGGATTTGGTTGGACTAAAGCTTTCACATTTTGTATTTTTTGACCTATAGAAGTTAGTAACTAAATCTTTGTTATTTATATCATTTAATGTTTTAATAAGTATGGAGGATATATAGAGACTTATGTTTTCTAGGATAGAGTTGTAGGAAATGGGGATTGCATGGCTAGGGGGAAGGGCATAGAGGTCCTTCCCAACTTGTTTGCATTATTTGCTGTGGGATTCTTTGTGTTTGCGAAAATTCAGGATGTATATTGTGGAGTTATAAGAGGATGAGCAATATAATGGTTTTTAGGATTATGTGAATTGTATGTAATTATTAAAATGTCACTGTTTCATTATATCTATTCTGTTATTGATCTTTATAATAATATCTATAATTGTTATATTGACTAAAATATATAACGATGGAAGCTCCTAATTTAAGGAGAGATGTTGTCGAAATTTTGTTAAAATTTTTTGTTGGAATAATATATTAATAAAAGTAACTATATTTGCAAAAACTTAAAAGCCAGTTGAATGTGTTTAAAAATAATAATTTAAATAAAACTTATAGACCAATTGATTGTGTTTTAAACACCAAGTAAAATAAATATCTATGATGGAAGCTCTTAATTTAAGTGGAGATGCTGTCAAAATTTTGTTAACCTTTGTTTAGGAATAATAGATTAAATAAAAGTAACTATGTTAAAAAAAATTAAAATCCAATTCAATTGTTTCAAAATAATAATTTAAATAAAACTTAAAGGCTAATTGAATGTGTTTTAAAAATCAATTAAAAGAAATATCTAACGATGGAAACTCCTAATTTAAGAGGATATGCTATCGAAATTTTTTCAGAATATATGTTGAGAGAATAAGAGTGAAAGTAGTTGTACTTAAAATTTAAATAGCAATTGAATTTGTATTTGAAAGTAATAACTTTCAATCTTTATAAAATTGTAAGGTCTAGGGTTAATCATAAGCACAATGTTACCTTCAAATCGATTATGGATGTACGATAGATTGCATCCTAGTAGAGGGGGATTAAACGAAATTTTATAGTGTGTTGAAGAATTTGAGTGTGGCATGTAAAACACAACAGTTCATTAATGAAGCAAAAGTTAAGTGTCCATGTAATAGGTGCAAATGTAGGAAGTATTTGGATGATGGTACAATAAAGGTTCATTTGTACAAGTGGGGATTCTGCCTGACTATTGGGTTTGGACTGAGCATTGGGAGGTAGTTAATACATGGAATCAAGTAGGTATATTTCAAACTGGAAGTAGTTCTGGTGGGACCCATATAACTTAGCACAACATGGGTAATATGCTATGGGAGGATAACTTGGCTAGGCATCATGAGATGGTGTTTGATGCTGTCAATCTTGAATTTGCTGCTCGTTATTCAGCCTTCATTCGAGGAGCCCAACCAAGATGCCACTTGGTCTTATAGTCTCCTAGAAGCTGCCAATCAACCTTTATGGGAGGATTGTATGCACTCTAAATTGTCATTAGCAGTTCAAATGTTGAGCATTAAGTCCGAAGGGAATCAAAATCAAAGTTCTTTTGATCAGTGGGCTGCACTGATTCAGTGAGCTAAGTTCGAACTTTGATGCAATTCCAAAAGATTTTTATCAGGCTAAAAAATTAGTTTCTAAACTTGGGTTGAAGGAAATAAAGATTGATCCTGCTTGAAAGGTTGCATGTTTTATTATAAAAATGATATTTCATTGATTGAGTGTAAGTTCTGCTAAGAGCCTAGGTTTAAACCCAAGAGATGTGGAAGTGGGAAGTGTAAGGATGTCCCTTAGAAAATAATGCACTATCTGTCCTTAATCCCTAGACTCACAAGACTCTTTATGTGTCAATGAGCTCGGCTTCTCATATGAGATGACACAGTGAAAATCAAAGGGATGACGGTGTTATGACGCATCCATCGCACGGAAGCATGAAAAAGTTCGATCAACAATATTTTGATTTTTCTTTTGACCCACGAAATGTTAGATTGGGATTCTGTTCAGATGGATTTACTCCGAATAACCAATTTAGCAAACCTTATTCCTGTTGGCCCATAGTTGTTACGCCCTATAATCTCCCTTCTGACATGTGCATGAAAGATCCTTGCCTGTTCTTAACATGTATAATCCCTGGCCTTGATAATCCAAAAGCTAAGATTGATGTGCATCTTCAAGCCCTAATTGATTAATTGAATGAGTTGTGGTACCAAGGTATTCTTACTTACGACATTTCAATTAAGCAAAACTTCATGATGAGAGCTGCATTAATGTGGACCATCAATGATTTTCAGCTTATGGAATGCTGCTGAATAGATGACCCAAGGCAAATTAGCATGCCCGATTTTCATAGACAATACTAAAGCATTCACCTTGAAACATAGAGGAAAGAACTTTTAGTTTGATTGTCATAGAAGGTTCTTAGATTCTAATGATCCATATAGGCGAAGTAGATACGGCTTTAAAAGAAATTGTGTTGAATACAATGAGCCTCCAGTTAGACTAGGTGGTCACGAAATGTGGGATCGAGTTAAGGATATCCCAAAGGAAATCAAAAAAGTAGTGCAACCAAGCTATAGGGTATACCATAATTGGAACAAACAAAGTATTTTGGGAGTTGTCGAATTGGAAGGATAATTTGGAGCGACATTGTTTATATGTCATGCATATTAAGAAAAATATGTTTCACAACATTATGAATACTCTATTGGATACAGATCGAACTAAAGACAATGACAAGGCAAAACTTGATCTGGTTGAGTATTGCACGTGGCCTGATTTACATTTAGAAGAACTGATATATGGTCATTTCTATAAACCAAAGGCCAAATATGCCCTGAGTTCCAATCAGCAACAAGCTGTTTGTCAGGCTTAAGGAGTTAGGAATTCCCAATGGTTATGCTTCTAACTTAAGTAAGTGTGTCAATGTTGCACATGGTAAGTTTGTTGGCATGAAAAGCCATGATTGTCACATGTTCATGGAGTGTTTGCTTCCAATTGCATTCAAAGAGCTACCTAATGTTGTCTAGAAGCCCCTAATAAAGCTGAGTCAATATTTCAGGGATTTATGCTCTTTTACTCTTTGGTGTGATGATCTGCTTGTCATGTAAAAAAAAATATTCCCAAAATTCTCTGCAAGTTAGAGAAAATTTTTCCTCTCAGGTTGTTTGACTGAATGGAACACTTGCCCATACATTTGGCATATGAAGCATGAGTGTGTAGACTGGTTCAATACAGGTGGATGTATCCATTTGAAAAGGATAAGAGGGTTTAAAAGAACCATGAAGAATAGGTCTCAAGTGGAAGGATCAATATGGCAAACTTAAGATACTCCAAATTTCTACTCATTTTACTTTCAGCCACATGTTCAATCTAGGAGAACTTGGGTTGGTCATAACGATAATGGAGGGGACTGTTCTATTCCACTTACTTTGTCTATATTCAATTAACTTGGTCAAGCTACTAGAAAGAGCATGCCTCGATGGCTGACTTACAAGAAGTGAAATTCTACACACTTACATATTTTGATAAATTGTGACGAGGTGCAACCATTCAGATTGTAAGTCAATAATCCCTTTTTTGTAGGTGAAAGTGTGATGTTATGCATCTTTAAAATAACATAAAATATATTTTCAACAACAGATACTTTGAGTAACTACACGGTCAAGATTCTCTTCAACAATTTCCAGATTGGTTTAGATTACTTGTACATAGGTTCATAACAAAAATAATGGTGTAACATGTCCCCATTTATTTAATTTTGCTTGGGGCCCAAAAAATAAAGTTTGAAGTTGGCCCATGTACTATGTTAACGGGTACAAGTTTCACACAGGGGTGGTGGGGAAAAAACCGACAATACTGGTGTTTGTGTTAAAGGCGATATTGGGACGAAAAATGTGATTAGTATAGTGTCATTAAGGAAATCCTTGAGTTTGAGTAAGTGGATGAGCTCACAAATAAATGTGTCCTATTCAACTGTGAATGGTATATTCTTACTCGACTAACTAGGACACGACAACACAACAATTACAAAATCATTTAAATTAATCACACTAGAAGATATAGAAGTTATCATCCATTTATTATAGCCAAAATACTAGACAAGTATATTATATGTCTTATTTGGAAAAGTAGATCACAGTGGAGAGTTGTGAACAAGATAAAACCAAGAGATAGGATTGAAATAGAGGAAGATACTGTTGAAGATGCTTATCCGCCTCCTTCAAAGGCAATACTCGATGCAAACAATCCTGAAAACCCTCATCCGTTGACTATTGGGGAAGTTGACATAATTGAATGCACAAGTAACCACCCAATTACAAATCACGAAGATGAAATAAGCGATAAGAGTACCTGATTCACCTAGTGATCAACAACAGAGTGATGATGAAAATAGTCCTGCCTTTAGAATTAACTAAAGTGTTTAATATTATATGCAATATTATTATGAAATTTCCTGATTTAATTAATGTTTTGTTATGGATTATTTTTTAATTGTTTTAGTATGGCTGGTAGAGGCGGAGGCCGACTTCAAAGATCGGTTTACCCACCACCACCTCAGCCACCGCCCCTCCACCACCTCTCCACCGTCCCTTCCACCACCTTTGCCATCGTCCCTTCCACCACCTCCACCTCAGTTCCTACCATCAACACCCCAGGCTTCAAGATGATGCCAACTCCTGGGTATGCCGAGACCCCCACCTCCTCGTATTCACACTAACAGCCTACTCGCATTAGCGACCCCTCCCTAGCCCTACCACTGCCCCTAGCCCTACCACTGGCCCGCCTCCAAGCCCGTATCTGATCAAACTCCTCATTCCTCGAACTGGGTCACAAGCACGGAATGCGATGATAGGCCTTTCGCCTGAGTGGTAGGCCACTTGGGCTTGATGATAGACCGCTAGGATAGTTAGGCCGAAGGGTAAAGGGTAAGTTGAAACATATTTTTTATTACATTTTAATTTTACATTGCTTATGATATTTGAGTAATTTTAATTGTTTTTTTATATATTTCATTTATGTAATAGTTTTCATCCATTTGTGGCTCCAGAGTCGGTATAATCATCTGGCCTACATTGAATGACATCCTCCTAATGTCAAGGAGTCGTGGTGAAAAGAGTGAAAGGTAATTCTATGATTACTTCGCTTTTGTTAAAATATATGTTTATATTATTTAATTATTGTGAACACCCAATTTTGCCGTGTCTAAAAAAAAATAGAGGTTGATATTTTTCAGTTTAGTCCATTTATTAACAAAATCAATCTAGACCATTATTTTTGTTTTATTTGTCAGCTTTTTTACCTTGTAGCTCAAGTGCATCATAACAAAACAAAAAAAAAAACAAAAAAAAAGGGTAAAGTCCAATCCATTATGTTAGCCAGTTCCAAAATTAAAAAAAAAAAAGATACAACCGTTCACCCATTTTCTTTTCTCTAAATCAAAAAAGCTTGGTCCACTTCTTCAAAAAACAAAAAAAAAAAAAAACAACAAAGAAAAGTGGCGAACAGTCTTTCCTATTTGTATCCTATCACACGTACTAAGAAATGTAAACAATGGAATGCGGAATTATACAGCCATCTGATTGAAAAAAGGGGAAAATAATGATAAAAAAGGAAAAAACTTGAAGCAAAAGGATCAACTCAACGCCTTCATCACCACTTCTTGCATCAAATAAAGGATGGAATTGGGCGCCATGCGTGCAACCTGTAAAAGTGGAAGATAATGAAAAAAATTCATTGCTTAAACCCTTTAAATACCCATCAGTCAGGCAAAAAGGGGGGTAGACGAATTGACAAAAACAAAGTTTCTGGTGAATAATGGTAGGATTACTCTCCCATTCATTGTTATATTTGTTCCTCTATTCTAATATCATCGGTCCACATGCACACACAACCACAACAACTCGTCATCACCATCATCACCAATAGCCAATCCCATTCCTCTCATCATAGCCAAAACAACAAACAACCCCAAATCATAAATCCAGAACACTTAAAACCACATCTTAGCATCAAACACAATCAATCAAAAAAGGAAAAACCAAGAAAAAGAAAAGGGAAAAAGAGGAGGCCGGCGATAATCCTCCACTCCATTGTCACCGTGGCCTCCCTTCCACCATCCTGAACTGTCTCGGCACTCCCCATCGTGGTCCACTCTCACCGCCGCATCACCACCGCGACATCCTTTCCCTTCTCGGCCAAACACCACCAGGCACCACCACGTTTAGCCACTTTCTCTCCAATCACCTACCTGAAATCTCAATTCCAAATCATAACCAAGCATAGATTCATAATTTCTCAAAAACCAAAAAAGGAAAGGAAGCTGAAATAAAAAGGAAAGTAGGCGGACCTCCATGACCGGCCGCGACACGCGTGACCCCGCCACGAGATCGCGGTTCGCACGCCTCACATCCGTTCGCGCGTCGTGGTGGTTCCGTTCTCTCTGTCTTCCATCGCCGATCTATCCTTCAAACCACCACTGCCATCTCCCTCTCCTCCACACCGCAACCTACCACTGTCAACCTCTCCCTTTTTGCATCCTTGCATGCATTATAAGGCCGCCACCATCATCATCCCTCCACTCAAGCAACAAACTCAGCCACCATCGCCATCATTCTTTCCCTCTCTCGGCCAAAACCACAAACCACCGCACACCGCCACCTATCACCGCCGCACCCTCGGGGCCGCGCACGTTCGCGCCGAGCTAGTTCCATGGCCGTGTGCCTATGGCTGTCCCATAGCCATGATTTGGCCGCCACCCATGCCCCCTTCTCTCTATGTTTGTAGCCCCAACCCACACACCACTCTCTCTAAGTTTGAAATCCCAAACCATACCCTTCGTTTCAGCCCCAAAAGATGAAATGAAATCCCCAACTTTAACTTGTTGTGTGCCCATATAGTGTCAGATGCACTAGTTTTTGTTCTTTTTGTGTTCCTTTGTTTTTTTTTTCATGAGTTAATGTCACGGGTCTTTGTTTGGTTTATTTTTTTTTTATCATTTTTTTGTTTGTCGTTTTCATTAGGATTTTCTTAAAAAAAAAATCAAATAAGAAGAGTGTTTGGTTTGTTTCTTTTTTCAAAAAAAAAAAAATAGAGAGTTGGTCTGTTGTTGTTGTTATTTTCTTTGTGGACTTTGGATTTTATTTGTATTTAGGCCTTTAGAGCTTGTTGGGTTGTCACTCATTTTTTTTACTTTTGGGTTTAGTTAATCCTCCAATTTTCTTTTATTAATTTGGGTTAAAAAATATATATTTTTGTATATTAGAATTAGTTTAGCCATGACAGCCTATTAATTCTATACTCTAAGAATATTTTAACAAAGGTTGATATTCTTAGAGTCCTTTTCAAAAAATAAAAAATCAATCAACACACAAACATTTTCTCCAAACTACGTGACTTTGAGTTCCCCATTGCACCAGGGGATACGTAGAAGCAAGCAACCCCTGTCAAGCCAAAATTAAATTTTCATAAATTGTTTATTTGATTGTAAATATTTCGCCTTGTCATTTTATATTAAAAAAGGGAATTTTAAAGGTTACTAATTAATTTGCACAGTTAATTGAAGGTCCGTCTAAGGACGGGTGTATTAGGTGCGTAGGATTAAATCCCTACCCTTCCCTATGCGTAACCGGCTTCCGAACTCATAATTGGTTTCAAAGATTATTTCTTTAAAATAAATAGGTTTTTCCATGTTTCCCAATTTAAATAAACTTGGTGGCGACTCCAACTCCTAATTTTCAACAATTTTTCGTATCCCGTTGCGATCCAAGTTGCGACAATTATATACTTATAGACAATCACTTATGTGCTGTGAATTTGTATATGTAGAAAACATTCTATATTCAACTGAGCATGAGCCCACATGAAGAAGGCTTAGAGGATTAGGTCTTCCAAGTGAATGCGGGATATGTTTCATGATGTCCGTAAGGGACACATGAACGCTCGTGGCTGAATAATGCCACCTTGGCTGAGTTGCAACGCCACTAGGCCGTGACCTGACCTTCAAGGATAGTTCGGGTAAGGGAAAGAGAAGCCGAGGCTTACAAAAGGCAGGTTGCTACACACGAGTCGTCGCACACAAGAGGGACTCGTAAGCGTTTGGTAATTCTTTAACCTTTATACATTTTATAATAACATTTACTATATTTGAATTGTGGCAAATACATATTTTTATGACTTTATTGTGCTTATTTGTGTAGGTGAGGGAGTTAAGTTACCCTCCAACATAGAGCAAGCTATTTCGGGAGACACACACCTGAAATGGTGAGTAGGGGGTAGCCTGGAGAAGTCTGGGTAGACTCGCTCTAAGGCGACCTATGTAAGTTTAAATTTAGACATATCTTTACTTAATTTTTATTATTATTTTCATTTATGTCATAACTATTACTTGCAACGTGTTTTATCTTTTTTCCTTTGCAACGTGAGTTTACAAACCTCTGAAGAGCCAAATCTAGTACCAGACCCAGATGGCTGAAGTTGGGTCCAATGTTGACATTCCCCTCTTCCAAACGAGGAGGATGTCTGGGCCCAGGTGGTTGGCAGCCTTACAAGGGTCGCATATATGGGATGGGGTACTACCTGAGAGTATATCCCCATCCTCCGCACTGAGTCAGCTGGGGATGATGCCCTGAGGATCGTGTCCATGCCCTCAACCAGGAGCTTGCACAGGAGGCCCAGTTGATGGGAGGAGGCAGGAGCGGCAAGCAGCTCTTGTAGCAACTCCAGACCGCAGGCGCTGAGCAGCTATGAAGCAAGAGCTAAGAGAGATCCAAGAGCTTAAGCTCTCATTATAGCGCGCGAGAAAGGAAAGAAGGAGAAGGCTTAGTTAAAGATCAGCGGGAAGATCACTGCAGATGTGATGACCTTCTTCCAGGACATGCAGGCTTTGGATCCTCCAGCCTGGCAAGATGCTCCCCCAGATCTCATTCCCCCATATCCCACTCCCCTTCATCTCTGAGGGCTACTCATAGTCGGATGACGCGGATGACAACGATGGTTCAAACGATGCCAACGTCAGGAGTTCAGCTAGTTTTTATCTAGCTTCTTTTTTTTCCATTATGGATATTTTTTACATTATTCTTTTTTTCCATTCTGGATATTTTTTATATTTATTGTAATTTGTATATATTTTATTGTCATAATTGGCTATTTTATTTAATGAATTTAATTTATTCACTTTATTATTTTCTTATTTAATATCAATTTAATTGATAATTACGTAATTATATAAATAAATAAATAATAAATGCACAAAAAATATTACTGACAAGTTTACCCGTTGGTAATACGAAATATTTTTGGGGTAAAGTGTTTTCCATAAATCAATATACCGTTAGTAAAGCCATTGGTAATATTTTAAGAAAATTATTTTATTTATTTAAATACCTAAGTAAAATTAAATAAACCCATCAGTGTAAATATGATTCTGATGCCCATGGTGATGCCTTTCATATAATTGTACCGATAGCTAAATATTTTATTACCCGTCGATACACATGTCAAAATAACTGACGGGCTTATTTATACGTCAGTAATATTCATCGATGGCCTGGAAATCGATGCCCACATATCCGTCGGTACATTCATCGTATAAATCTAACCCGTTGAAATACCCGTCGGTAAATGCATCGGTTTCCCGCACTTTTCTTATAGTGTAAGTAGTTTTAAAGACAAATAAAGTATGATTTGCCCATTATTTTATCCTATCATATTACAAATATATATATATATATATATATATATATATATATATATATATATATATATATATATATATATATATATATATATATATATATCAATTAGACTTAAATTTGACCTAATTTTGTCAATTGTGTTGCAATTATTATTAGATTTGATTTGCATATAGTATTGATTTTAAATTAAACCACAATTGAATGTTCATCTCTATAATATATATTATGATTTGAATTTTGTACTCCTGACTATTGTTCACTGTTCTATTCACTTCTTATTCATTTCGACAATATAGATCACCTTTACATGTTGTATTTAATTTTATAGCACAATTTTTCAATCTTTCTAATTATTTTGACTATGGTAGATGTCATTGCGATATTGATTGATGTTAGTACTAAAAGAACTTGAAAGACACATGAAGAATAGAAAGTTGAATATCATCAAAACTGATACGAACAAACATGTTCTTTCTTCCCTAAGTTATTATAACATAGATCGGATCTCCAAACTAACTAATATTTTGTAACTTTTATATGCATAGAAAATGTGTGCTCTAATTAGGACTTATATTGATGACCTAAATAAGTTTAATGAGGAGTTTCGTTCTACCAAAATCATATTTCACAATTTTAAATGTGTTCTTTACACTTAATATAATGTACTTGATTTTAACAGGTATTCTTTCTAATTGATTCTAAATTCAAAAGTTTATATATATATATATATAAAATTAGACTTAATTTTGTCAACTACGTTGCAATTATTATTAGATTTGATTTGTATATAGTATTGACTTTAAATTAAATCACTATTGAATGTTTATCTCTATATATGTATTATAATTTGAACTTTGACTACTGACTATTGGCCACTATTCTATTCACTTCTTATTTAGTTGACAATATAGATAATCTTTGCTTGTTGTATTTAATTTTCTAGCACATTTTTTCAATCTTTCTAATCATTTTGATTATTATTCTATGGCAAATGTAATTGAGATATTGGCTAATGTTAGTACTAAAAGAACTTGAAAGAGATATGAAGAATACAAAGTTGAATATCATCAAAACTCTCCAGGCGAGTTCTTAGGTGGGGCAAACCAAGTTTAGGACCATGTGGGGACTTGTAATATTATAATATAAAAAATAATGAAATAACGTTTTGCCATTAGGGTGGCGATAATTTGGTCCCCAAGAGTTCTAGACTTTCTCATTGTCCATTATTCAGGATTAGATTTTATTTTAACGGTATAGATTTAAAAACACAATAATTATATAAAAATATAATATTTATACAAAATGATAAAATAAAATAGTTGTTTTTTAAAATTATAGACTTAACCTTCCTCTAATTTTCAATTTCCCACGTGTTAGATCCTTGTTTTTATGGTGGCGGAGGTCATCCTCAAACATGGCCGCCACCCTACCTAACCACCACCACTTCAACCTAGCCATCACCACCAGCCACCTAACTATCATAGGCTTTCCGGAGGTGGTTGTTGGAGTTGAAGCTACGATGTCTCTTTGCCATGTATCTAAGTTGTGACATTACTTTGGCATGGATCCATTTACATGTGATAGTATAAGAACACTTCGAAAAACACAAAGGAACTTGTCTCTGATTCCTTTTCACCTCAATTTATGTTCTATTGTCTTTTAAAAACTGAATTTTTTTTATAGGCTAGAAACTTGTAAAATGGATTGAAATTAACGAGATTAGGATCTGATAATTGATGAGGGAGAGGATAGGGGAATGGGGAAAGAGAAGGACAAAGAGATATGGGGGCAGTTGAATAATAGTTCAACATAGTCAGTTCTAGCCTCATAAGTAAAAGATTTGGAAAACACTTGAATATTTTTATTTTTTTTCTTTGATTTATCTCCATGTGAATTTTTGTGAGGTGCTTAGATTATCGTTCCGCCACCAGGAATAAGATCTAGAAGAGAAGAAAAGAAAAATTTATTATGTGCTATTGCTGCTTAATATTCAATTTTAATAAAAGAAAATCCACAAATTAATTAATAATTCACAATCTTGGAGACGGGAACCATAGCCTTGATGAGGGTGGCAGGAGGAGGTAGCACCATTGTCCCATCACCATGTAAGTAAACCCATAGAAAATGGTGGGTGAAGTAGAGCGATGAATGGTTGAAATTGATAATTGAACATTTATAAAGGATAATTTAGTAATTTGAAAGTGCACCATCAAATAGTCCAAAACGCATGTGGACCAAATTATAAGGCACCTGCCATCATGCTTCTCCTTCTCTCACAACAAGTCATCCTTATTCACGCACTCCCTCGCGCTCTCTCACGCTCCTGCACTCAGGGTCCAGCCTCACCCACCCGACGTCATCGAACTCCTCCAACTCTTCAAGGACCTCCGCTATTGCAAGTCTAGCCTCAAGACGGAGCTCCTCGAGCACAAGCTCCTCAAGGAGACCATCATCATTGTCCCCCTCTCTAAAAGCGACATCGTTTCAAGGGACGCTCAGATTCAACGCCACGCCAAGAGGATCAAAGAGCTCGAGGCAGAGACTAGAGGCTAACGACGGAGCTCCAACACTGAGGCTCCAAACGAGGAGCAGAGAGAAAACGATAGAAGAACGAAGGCATTGGAGGATGAGATAGTGGAGCTGAAGAAAATGGCGTTGATAATGAGCTATCTTCTTCGCTCGTTCTAGAAATCTCTGAACAAGAGCTTGAAGAAAATGGTGTCGGATCAAGGAAGTGGGAACTAGAAGCACGTGGAAGGTGCTATTGTTGTTACTGGAGAGATTTCAAACGTCAAGTGGCCAGATCAGATGAACTCCCGAGTCCACTGACTTGATTCTAACTAATGTTGCTAGATCATGTGCGCCTTGCGTTCCCAAACCGCCGAGGCCATCGTCGCATCGTTGCCTTTGAGTTGTTCCTTTGATTCTTCTGTCGGAGAATCACAGTGTGGAAACAAAGTAGTTGGCTAAACAACAACCAAAGCTTGGGCCTCCTCCTCTCCATCGCGTCGAAGCTGCCCACGTCCAGCCTCCGTCGCCGCTAAAAAGGAACAAGGTGGTGACGGCAAAGGTGAAGAGGGTGCCCAAGGTGTTGGAACGAGGTGAGAGAAAGAGCAAAAGGATAAAATAGACAAATCATCTATAAAAATATATTTTATAAATGGTAAAATATAAATACATATTTTAATTATAACTTATATCTATCATTGGATTTAAATTTTAATGGATGAGATTTAGTGACCACATGGTCCTAAACTTGGTTTGCCCACACAAGAACTCGCCAAACTCTCCATTCACAAGTCACACACAACTCATAACTCACATCACTCAAGCACCCTCTCCAGGTTTCTCTCCACCAGACAAACTATCCATTTTATACTAGCACTAGCATAAAGGCAAGAGTAAGTTGGGGAACAGATGCGGTCTGCCGTGGACAAGGGATCAGAGGTGAAGCGACATCCCCCTCCTCCGTGCGGTAATCTGGAGGCTGACATCGCGTGATATCTTGGCAAAGTCACGTAATAGCTAACTCTCAAAAGTTGGGTGGTTTAGGTAATTAAAATAAACGCAATTGAAAGGTAATAGTCAACTCTGGAAAGTGGGTAGTTTAGGTAATCATGCCTGAGCACATACAGGCCTTGATGCATTTCTTGTGTTAAAACTTATAAGTAGGGCTTTGTTGTGTTACTTTGGCAAGCCCTGGGATTTTTCCTTGCCACTTGACAGAACCAGAACCTGGATTCGAGAGAGGAGATGGATGATGAGATTCAAAGTTTCTTCAAGGTATGGATCAAGCCATCTCAGGTCTATGTTATTGTTATTACATTGCTACAAGAATACCAAAAGGCCTCTTGAGGCTTCTCTCCCTCCTTCCCATCTTCTACCTCTTCAACCTTCCCTTCAACCTTTCTTCCGTCCACCTCACGGCCTCACAACCTTCTTCCTCATTTGGCTCGCCACTTTCAAGCTCCTCATCTTCTCCTTCAACCAAGGCCCCCTTGCACTTTCCCCAAACATCTCCTATTTCATCTCCGTAGCTTCCTTTCCCATAAAGCTCAAACAATCTCCATCATCAAAGCCAACCAAAAATAACACCAACCCATCGCACCAATCCACCCCAAACATAGCAAAACCCCACAAAAATCACTTTCTTCCAAACTCTGTGTTGTTGTCACTAAAAGTGCTTGTATTGGCCATGATCATATGTGCATATGACTACAGAAAACCTACCTCACATGATCCTTGCCCTTTATAGCTGCCATGTGTACCTGGGCATAGAGTTTGTGCTAGCCCTATTTGGCAGGGCTCAGCCATCTTCGGCTTGAGATTGAACCGAGTCAAAGAACCTTACCTAAGTACTTCACTTCAGGACTTTTGGGGCCGTAGATGGAACCTCATGGTTTCAAGTATTCTACGGCCTACCATATACAATCCCGTACGACGTGTGTTTAACCGTTTTATGGGACCTACATGCGGAACACAAACTGCAGGTGGGTCACATTCTTTGTATTGGGTTGATGCACGAGCTGATATATATTATTAATTTGCATATGTGCCTCCCACGTGGGAAGTCACGTGGTTTATGGTTCTCCAGGGAACTTGCACTGGCAGAGGTGGAGGCCAAGAAGGTGATGCTCCGCCGTGGGTGGAGGCACCGCGTGGTGTCAGGGCCATGGTGGTGGCATTCATGGGTCGGGAAAGTGGTGTTTCCTCAACTGGTGAGGAATGGTGTGGATAGGAAGGCTCAGAGGGAGTATAAGATTCTTGTGGAGTTTGTCAAGTCAAAGTTACCATCTCATTTGTTTATGAACTCTACAATGAACATTGCTTATTGCAGCTGAGTTTTGATGGGCTAAAAGTTGATCAATTACTCAGATTTTGTTGGTGGGCTTCCCTCCTCATTGCGGGCCCAACAACTAAAACAAAAAAAAAAAAAACCAAAAAAAAATGGAATTTGAAAAACAAGAAAAAGAAAGATACTGTGAGTGACGTGAGGTAGAGCGCGGGAGGAAGAAAAGAAGAAAAAGGGAGGTGTAGAGTTCATCATCAGACGGTAAACGTGCTCGTTTATTATGAAAATTTAGTATGTTGTTCCTGATGTTGAGCTTGATACTTTGACATAGCCTGTTAATTTTATTGCCTTCTCTAGTGGTGGTTTTGTGATACCCACATTGTGGAGTTATATGGTTGTGTTCCGCCCATTAGGTGAGTATTATGTTGATTGTTGAGATTCCCTAGTGCTACTAGGAAGACTGATTGTATTCCCATTGATCATAGTGGAAGTTTTTACTAGACTAGGTCCCGTGGGTTTTTTTGTCCCTCTATTTGGGGGTTTTCCCACGTTAAAAATTGCGGTGTCTTCTATTTTATTTTTCTGCCAAATTATTATACTGCTTAGAGTATTTTTGGTTCTACATATTTAACTTGAGGTGGGGGAAATATTTGTTGCTTTCGCTATTGATAACAGGTTCATTCCTAAGATTTCCCCAACAAAGTGGTATCCAGAGCTTTGGTTATTTTTTATCTCTCCAGTTTAAATGGAGGAACATCAGGGGCCAAATATGATCAAGTTGAATTCCAAAAATTACTCATTTGGAAGACCCTCATGGAAGACATGCTATACAGCAAGGATTTGTATGATCCAATTGAGGGAGATAAATATAAGCCTCCTGATAAGTCTGAAGCCGAATGGAACAGAATGAATAGAAAAGTTGTTGCTTTGATTAGGCAGTGGTTGGATCTCGTGTGTATCCACATGTTGACAAAGAAACTAATGCTCAGAGTATGTGGCAGAAATTGGAGATTTATATGAGAGGAAGAATGTGCAAAATAAGGCATATTTGATTTGGAAGCTGGTAAATATGAAATATAAAGAAGGTGATTCAATGCTAGAGCATTTGAGTAGCTTCCAGGAGATTGTCAATCAGCTGACAACCAATGAGATTACATTGTCTGATGAGTTGCAAGCATTGTTGTTGTTGAGTTCTTTGCCTGCATTGGGAAGTCCTAGTTGTGACATTGACTAACTCAGCTCCAAATGGGAAGTTGACGTTATCAATGGTTAAAGAAAGCATGTTGAATGAAGATGCCAGAAGAAGAGAGTGGGGTTTGATTAGTGCCTCCACCCAGTCAGAAGCACTTGTTGTAGAGTCACGGGGAGAAGCAGAGTAGAAGACCTCATAATACTGAAGGTCAGAGAGCCATAGCAAGTCAAGGGGAAGTCCAAGACAAGAAAAGAATTTAATTGTTATCATTGTGGCAAGCCGGGACACATCAAGAAGCATTGCAGATACTTGAAAAGAGAGAAATCAAGAGAAAGAGATGAAGACAAAAATAGTAGCAATGATAAAGACACTGCTTGTTGCATATGATGATGTCTTTGTTCTACATCATGAGAACTTCATAAATCTTGCATGTGATGATTCTAGTTGGATCATGGATTCTGGTGCCTCATGTCATGTTACTCCTAGGCGTGAGTTTTTCTCTACTTATACCTGGTGACTTTGGCAGAATAAGGCTAGGAGATGAAGGGATATGCAAGATTGTTGGTATGGGAGATGTGTGGCTTGAAACTAGCATGGGTTGTAGATTCCAGTTGAAGAATGTTGGCATGCGCCTGATATGCGTCTTAGCTTGATGTCAATCAAAGCATTGGACGGAGAAGGTTACTACACTACCTTTGGTGGTGGAAAATTCAAAATCACCAAAGGGTCGCTAGTTGTTGCAAGAGAAGATAGTAGTTTCACCTCTCTACCGTTGCGTGGAAAGTTGTGCAAAGAGGAGGTGAATGTTGTTGATGATTCCTCTTCAGACTTGTGGCATATGCGTCTTGGCCACTTGAGTGAAAAAGGACTTGGCGTTCTAGCCAAGAATCAGTCTTTGGGTAAAAGGTACATCTTTAAAGACTTGCACTCATTGTTTTGTTGGAAAGCATGCTAGAGTAGCTTTTCATTATTCAGGACCTCATAGGAGACCACATGTGCTAGATTTGGTTCATACTAATGTTTGCACTATGGACACAAAACACTAGGAGGTGCATCATATTTTGTGACTTTTATTGATGACCATTCTCGAAAAGTGTGGGCTTTTGTTTTGAAATCTAAAGACCAGGTGCTCGGAGTTTTCAAGAGCTTCCATGCAAGTGTTGAAAGAGAAAAGGGAATGAAACTGAAATGTGTCCAAGCAGATAATGGTGGTGAGTACAGGGGTCCATTTGAAGACTATTGTAGAGAACATGGGATCAGGCTTGAGAAACAGTTCCAAGACTCCTCAGCATAATGGAGTTGCAAGAGAATGAACCGTACTATCAATGACAGAATCAGGTGTATGCTCTCTCATGCAAAGTTGTCCAAATCCTTTTGGGGTGAAGCAATGAGAACTCCAGTGGATTTGATCAACCTTTCTCCTTCAGCTCCTCTAGATGGTGATGTTCCAGAGAGTATGGACGGGAAAGATGTCTCATATAGTCACTTGAGAGTGTTTGGCTAGGGCCTTTGTTCATGTTCCAAGAGATGAGAGGTCCAAGCTTGATGGGAAGTCCAAACAGTGTATCTTTGTTGGTTATGGTCATGAAGACTTTGGTTACAGGTTATGGATTCGAGTAAGAGAATAATCAAAAGCCGAGATGTGATCTTTCTTGAAGACCAAACCATTGAAGATTTTGAGAAGTCAGATAAGCTAGTGTCTGTTACTATAAGTAACAGTGATGTTAATCTAGAGTCTCCTCCTAGTACTCCTGTTGATGGGGAGATGCAGAGGTTGATGATGGGAATAGGTGATGAACATGCACCTACTCCTGAGGTGCCAGTTGAGCAAGTTCCACCAGAACCACCAATTGAGCCACAATTGAGAAGATCTACAAGACCGCATCAGCCTTCTAAGAAATACCCTTCAGATGAGTATGTGACTATCACTGATAGTGGGGAGCCAGAGAGCTACCAAGAGGCTATTTCTGATGAGCACAAAGACAAATGGTTGAAGGCCATGCAAGAGGAAATGAATTCCTTGCATGAGAATCACACCTTTGAGTTGATGAAGTTGCCAAAGGGTAGAAAAGCACTCAAAAATAAATGGGTGTTCAAGCTGAAATTTGAAGATAATGTCTCACGCCAAGGTACAAAGCAAGGTTGGTTGTGAAAGGTTTTGAGCAGAAGAAAGGAATTGATTTTGAAGAGATTTTCTCACCAGTGGTGAAGATGTCCTCTATTCGAGTTGTGCTTGGTTTAGCAGCAAGTTTGAATTTAGAGGTTGAGCGCTTGATGTGAAACTGCATTCCTTCATGGTGATTTGGAGGAAGAAATTTATATGGAACAACAGAGGGTTTCAAGGTTAAGGGAAAGGAGCAGCTTGTGTGCAAATTGAAGAAAAGTCTATATGGCCTCAAGCAAGCACCAAGGCAATGGTACAAGAAATTTGATTCTTTTATGGTGGATCATGGGTATAGTAAGACTACTTCAGACCATTGCATATTTGTCAAGAAATTCTCTGATGGTGATTTCATAATTCTCTTGCTTTATGTGGATGACATGTTGATTGTTGGTCATGACAAGCAAAAGATTCAGAGTCTTAAGAGCGACTTGAGCAAGTCCTTTGCTATGAAGGACTTGGGTTCTGCAAAGCAAATCCTTAGCATGAGGATCACTCGTGATAGGAAGAATGGTAAGTTGTGGTTATCTCAGAAGTACATTGAGAAGGTGTTGGAGAGATTTAACATGAGTAATTCAAAGCCTGTTGGTACTCCACTTGCTAGTCATTTCAAGTTGAGTTCACAACAATGCCCTACAAGTGAGAAAGAAAAAGAAGAGATGAAGAAGGTTCCATATGCGTTGCAGTTGGAGTTTGATGTATGCTATGGTATGTACTAGGCCAGATATTGCTCATGCTGGTGTTGTTAGCCGTTCTCTCTAATCCTGGTAAGGATCATTGGCAAGCTGTGAAGTGGATTTTCAGGTATTTGCGGGGCACTTCTAGAGTTTGTTTATGCTTTGGTAGTGGTCAGCCTGTGTTGGATGGTTACACAAATGCGGATATGGCTAGTGATCTTGATTCTAGGAAGTCTACTTCGGGTACTTGATGACTTTTGCAAGGGGGCCGTTTCATGGAAGAACTTTAGAAGTGTGTTGCTTTGTCTTCCACTTGGCCGAATATATTGCTGTTGAAGCTTCAAAAGAACTCTTGTGGATGCAAAAATTCCTTTAAGAGTTAGGCCTTGATCAAGAGAAGTTTGTGTTATTTTGTGATAGCCAGAGTGCTATCCATCTCAGCAAGAACCCGACATTTCATTCCAGATCGAAGCACATAGAGGTGCGGTATCATTGGATACGTGAAGCATGGAGATGAAGTTGCTTTCATTGGAAAAGATCCATGATGACAATGGTTCAGATATGATGACTAAAGCTTTGCCGACGCGAAGTTTGTTTCTTGCAGAGAGAAGGCGGGCTTAGTGAGAGCTGATCCCACTTGAGTCGGGAAGGGGAGATTTGTTGGTGGGCTTCCTCCTCATTGGGGGCCCAACAACCTAAACAAAAAAAAAGAAACCAAAAAAAAAAAGAAAGGAATTTGGAAAACAAGAAAAAGAAAGATACTGTGAGTGACGTGAGGTAGAGCGCGGGAGGAAGAAAAGAAGAAAAAGGGCAGTGGGGTTCATCATCAAACGGGTAACGTGCTCCGTTTATCATGAAAATTTAGTATGTTGTTCCTGATGTTGAGCTTGATACTTAACATAGCCTGTTAATTTTATTGTCTTCTCTAGTGGTGGTTTTGTGATACCCACATTGTGGAGTTATATGGTTGTATTCCGCCCATTGGGTGAGTATTCTGTTGATTGTTGAGATTCCCAGTGCTAGGAAGACTGATTGTATTCCCATTGATCATAGTGGAAGTTTTTACTGGACTAGGTCCCGTGGATTTTTTGTCCCTCTATTTGGGGGTTTTCCCACGTTAAAAATTGCGATGTCTTCTATTTTATTTTCTGAAAATTATTATTTAGAGTATTTTTGGTTCTACCTATTTAACTTCATAGAGAAAATATTTGTTGCTTCCGCTATTGATAACAGGTTCATTCCTAAGATTTCCTGAACAGTTTTAGGGATAGAAATTGTGTCAAGGCATGTTACTTTCGGAGAAAGATTTGAATGTGAAATTATAGTGAAAATGTGTAATTCAGAAGCCTGTAGTGTTTATTTTATGCTACTTTATGCAAGAGTTTGATGTATTTTCCTGAAGTATCCTCTTCTTAATAATACTAATAATTAACTAAAGAAAAAATTACCTTTGCTGATAAGATGTTCCCATTGAGGCTCAAACTTTGAGGGGCTAGAAGTTGCAGTATGAACAAGGAACCCGCAGTACCCCTGTGAAGGTCTTAACTTTATTTTGCTCGAGTCAGTCGTGTAAGTAACTTCTGCTATCTGTCCGAAACTCACATCAATGTAAAGACATAATGATATTGCGGGTGACAGGTTCCAACGTAGGAAGAAACCAAAAAAGAAAAAAAAAAACTTTGGAAGAAACTAAAAAGAAAAGGCTGTAATGCTGATGTAGGCGCTAATCTCTGCTTTTTGTGATAAATAGTATGTATAGATGAAGCTACTCTCTTTATTCTTTAAAATAATATCTTCACTTTAAACAATCCAAACTGAGAAATAATTCCACAAGTAATGAATATATTTTAAATAAAGCTAGTGATATTTGTGCAAAGAAAAGAAAAAAATTACATTGATCTCCATGAAATTCATCGATAATACACTTATTTCCTTCTAATTTTAAAATAGACACTCACCTCTCTTAATTATTCAAATGATACTACAAAACACCCCTTAAACAGGGAAAATTATTCAAATGATATCCACAAGTAATGAATATATTTTAAATAAAGTTAGTGGCACTCGTACACAAAAAAAGGAGAAAATTACATTGACCTCCATAAAATTCATCGATATTACACTTATTCCCTCCTAGACACTATGAAAATTTCATTGACCTCCATGAAATTCATTTAAAATAGACTCTCATCTCCCTTAATTATTCAAATGATACTATAAAACTCCCCTTAAACAGAATATACCATTAACTCCATTAATAAATTGATTGTTTAAAATTAAAAAAATATAAATAAAATAACTGTTATGCCCCTTAATATTTTTTCAATTTTGATTGAATGCTTATACTCATGTTCTTCTTCCATCCAATCTTATCCTCAAAATCCAAAATGTTCCCAGTAGATTCATCCCCAGCAAAGCTATATTTTCTTTTTTGACAAAGACTTAAAAAGTCTCCCGTAAAGGAGGTGGATATAATGTGCTACAAAACAAGACCAAATCAAATACTCACGAGAAATCTTATGAAGGCAGAAGGCGCCACCCTTCCACCACTTGGAAACAAGAAATTACGGGCAAAATAATTAGAAAAATAAGGGAAAAAAAACTAACATCATAATACTACAAAGCTTTCCAATCCTTTCTTGTGGTGGGGAATTTTTGTGCAACTCCAGGAGAACCCCTTTGCCAATGTCAAAAGGTCCTTGTCCTTCATATCTTAGAGACTTCTCATAGCTAGCAGCACCACTATTATAACAAACCACCACCACCACCACCGCAACCAACAGCTGGCACCCGGACAGCCCCCTCTATGACAGAGCACCACCACCACGACCTACAAACAGCACCTCCATGGACAACCATGCCGTGACAGAGCACTATGAGGACTATGGTGGTGATGGTGTGCGCATAAAAGGGAAAGTGGGGTTTTCTCAATAAGAATAAATTGGAAATTTCATAGACTACATTAAGAGATGTTAAAACTGTTAGGAGACAAGGAGGTTAAGTGTCATGTGGAAAACTAGAAGGGAACAAATGTAATATCAAAGAATTTCAGGGGAGGTTGATATAATTACCCAAAAAAAAATGAAAAAAATTTAGTGGCACTTATTTTTATTGTGTGTATGATAATGAACACAAGAATCTCTCCACCAACAGGTAAATACTAAACTCTCCATGTAGAGGATTAACAGTATCGAATTATCATCCATTCATTCATCCGATAATGACCGTAGCTTAGTTCAGAATTGTACCTGAGAAGCACAAATGTGTCACAAACTTGATCCTTTCCATCAATTTTTTTCTTTTCCTTTTGGAAAAAACATAATTTTCTTTAATCAACTGATTTTTCACGAAAGTACATAATATCATACTCTATCAACTCCTGAAATGACTGAGCGCTAAATACAACAATTGCAACACGGCTAACATCAGGCGGCAACAGAAATGCCAACTGACATGCCACTGTTCAACAAGAAATACATACAAATCCACCCTTAGGAAATACTTGATGATTAATGAGAACCGAAATAAAATTCTCTCTAGCAGTCAACACGGGATCCATATCTTTAACTTACAAGGAGATAAATATGTTCACACAGACTTAGTCGCCCTCATTCAGTACAGGTACTATGAGCGGTTTCATCTGTGCAAGATATACAATTGCCCACCTGGAAGAGTAAAGGAATGACCAAAGTGAGCTTAATGAAAAACAAAAAATGATTTGGCTATTTACAGCAATTGAAATAATCAGAAATGCTTTCATAAGTTAACATTAGTTTATTACTCAAGGCAAAGCATTTGGATCTTTGGAAATTAAGTCAATGAAAGAGCAATGAAATTGGCTTCATCACTAGAGAAATAGAAAACTATGAAATGACTTCATCACTATAAAGATAGCAAACTATGAAATGAAACTAGATATTGGATAGGATATACTATCAGACAATTCCATGTGATGAGGTAGACAATATCCTCTCTACTCATGTAAATTCAATTCTATTGCAAGCTCCTTGTGGATGATAAATGTGTAATGAATTAATGATGAACAGAAACTCAAATAAGTACACAAACTACTTAGGATTTGCTCTAGTAAAACCACACATTTAGAGTGCACATACAACATACAAAAATGGCAATGCGTTGCTATAACGAAGAAAAAGATAATCTTAGAAGTAAATAATGATTCACAGTTGGACATAATTTCATTTACTACGTCACAATAGAGAAACATGGTGGTAAAAGAATAAAAGTCACAAAATAAAATAAAATATTAAGTGGCAATATCATGATATGGAAACAAACAGCTTCAGCCTGTGAGTGTGAAGTTATTTACAGAAAGGAAAAAATGACATCATTTAGCGTTTTCCTCTTCCAATTGATACACAAGTTTTGGATGCTTTGATTCCTATTCTAACATAATACAAACTAAAAGAAGAATGCCCATCAAACAGCACTTACATCATCCAGCAGCATATTGTTGCAGTAATAACCAAAGTTAGGTGAAATCTGCAACAGAATAACAAGAGATTAGAAACATGTAAATGAGGATGATAATAGTATTGTAAAGACAATATGGATATATATAAGACAGAATTAATTGACACTGGTGTAAGTCTGCATTATTGTTATTTCATTGAATAACATTTTATTGGAGAAATTATTTTATACAACCCACCAATAGATTGAAAGTTCTTCTCTTATAGATCATGTTTATAAAATTCATATTAATCTGAAATTGTTTAGTATATTTTTTATATACATCAAATCAACGTTCTCAACACTTCTAAAATGTATAAAACGAATACTATTTAATCGCATTTTTATTGATGTTCAATTTCTTACAAAAATTCAACATAAATGATCTGCATAATGGATAATGGTTGGATCGACAAAAGTTATAATCTATAGAAAATTATTGCTGTAAATGTGCCAAATCATACACCAACAACATTTATTGATGCTGACCAACACAAACAAATAGACAGAAACACACACACATACACATATATGATGATGATCATATGAACTATAGATCAGCACTATAACAACAGAAATGTTGAAGAACATCTACATCAATCCTATACACTCTTCGTAGATTTATATTGGAAAAAATTTTACACAATTAACATCCTCAAATACCTTTCTAAAACACCAGCCAATTCATGCTCTTCCAAGTCCATCAGTTTTGTCCGACTTTAAATTCATTAATTTTAATTTTTTTGACCACACGGATTCTCCTCTACAGCTTAGAGCAGTAGCTGGGTGCTCTATGGTGGAAAATACACTTCTCTAGACAATCCTTGAACAGTTCTGATCAAAGATGTAGTGGGAATCACAGGAAAAAAAATCTTACATACAACAATGAACTCATTCTAAACTGGATATAACATAGACTTGTACGCCATCATCTAATTAAATCTTTTAATTTGCATGACTTTGTAGAGAGCCAGACCATGTTTGTTGATATGACAATACAATTTTATATCTTCCGGGCATCAAAATTAAATCCTATGATGTAATTGGGCGATATACCCTAGCCAAATTCAAGATTTTTACAATTGAGAGGCTCATAGCAAATTCCTCTCAAATGATTCCCAGCCTCAATTAAACCGCAGAAGCAGCTCAGAACGTTTGGACTACACTCCAATTTCGTGCACAGAAACTCTAATTCAACAAATGTAGTTGAGAACACGAAACCAAACAAATAAAAGGACCAAACCGGAAAAACGAAAATAAAAAATGAAAAGATATAGAAGCAGCATAATATTACAGATTAGTAGAAGGCCCTCTGTTGAAGCAAATTCTGGTGCAAAGGCACGCAATTATCCCAACCACTACGAAGATTAGCGTCGTTACCAAGAAACCCATGCCGATTCACTTCCGGATCCTTGATCAGAGAAAACGGGATTCCTGACACGAGGTGAAATCGAAATTTGATGAAAAATTGGTTTTTTTTTTTTTTTTTGAGAGTAAAGGGAAACACCAATTATTGTTGGGGGGGCGTTTGGCTTGGGAGAAAGAGAAGCAAAATAAGATGGTGCAAAACGGGATAAAAAAAAATAAAAAACCTTTGAGAATAATGTGTTACCTCTGAACTTTGTAAGGGTGGTGGTAACGGTGTAGTGTAGAGTCTCACGGTGCTGTTGATTGGTCGCGTTTCGCGTATACTGGGCTGCAGACGCATCGCCAATTCTCTGCTTCACAGCTAATTGGGCTTGGGCCAATATAGGCCCAAAATTCGGCCTGCTTCTTTGGGCTGTTTTCAGTCCACTTTGCAGCAGCAGTAAATATTTTTATATTGTTATTAATTATTTTCAAACTTATTTGAAATTTCATATAATTAGAATAACTTGATTAAACGATAATGTAAAATACTATTAATATATAGAAATTAAACTCTATATATGTAGAGGGGAACTAGTGATTGTGATTGTCTAATACATTTTTTTAGTATGAGATTTTGTATTCGAATGTCACTCTCTCCCTTCCTCAACCCTAGGAAGCTTTTGTTGCAAATTCAGCGTTCATGCTCCGCCAAATTGCTAATCAGAGATACTTCCACTTCCAGCTTCGGCCACAACTCGAACCAGCTCCAGACTCCAGTCCCAACGAAAACCTAAAATCGCCCTAATCACGACTGCAAAACGAATACTTTCATGTCTCCCTCGTTCTTGCTAAATCTCACCGTCACATTCCTTTGTCTCAAAGAATATCTATTCTAAGACTTTGTTAGACCACAAAAGTGAATTAATTTTAGGGCATTATTTTAAATATGTTCTTCAGCGACATTAAATTATTGGGTAATTCACAAGAAACACCTTTGAGGTTTGAAAAAAATCTCATCTCATTCTTATTCTAATATGACACTTTATTCCAAATATGTAATGGATATGACACTAATAACCCTACTAACAAATTTTCTATTATTACAAAAAAGATAAAATATAACTAATGTTTATTAATTATTAAAATAAAATATCCTTTATTATTATTTATATATTATTTTTACAAAATAAAATATATATGACTTATAATAATATAAAACATTATATTTTATATATTAAATTTCATTTTTAAAATTTTACTAGATTAAGAGAATAAATTATTAATAATAGTAATACATTGTAATAATTATTTTATAAAAATAAAATTAAGTATTTTCCAGTTTTTAATTTTAGATTATTAGTGTGCATAAAAAAAATATGTGCTAATATCGTACATAAAGATAAATCACATATAACATAACAATAAGAATCTTGTGGTTTTACTATTATATATATATATTCTAAAATTAAGAGTTGAAAAAATACATTTTTTATTTTTACAAAAATAATTATTAAAATTAATATAACTATTAATAATGATTTTGAATTAAATACATTTATAGTATATTTTTTTATATTTTTATCCAATTGAATTATTTAGATGCATGACTTTTGAAAATAATGGATAAGAGTAAATTTGTTATGCAGATTGACAATATATAATTGGATAACTTGTAAAAACAATTATACTATTAGCTCAATAAAATTAAATCTATTATTATTATTATTATTAATTTATAGTAATTATTTTTTAAAAAATAAATAAATAAATAAATATATATATATATTTTTTTTCTCAACAACTAGTTTTAGAATATTAATATATATTTTTATAGTAATTCTTCTTGCTATGTTATTTGTAATTTATGTTTTTATATGATATTAACAAATAATTTTTATTTTTATAAACATTAATATTCTAAAATTAAAATTTGAGAAAATAAATAATTTTTATTTTAAAAAAATTATTACAATTTATTACTACTATTAATAATTTGTTCTCTTGATATGGTAAAATTTAAAAAATTAAATTGAATATATAAATATATAAATATTTTATTATTATAACCAACATATATTTTACTTTGTAAAAATAATAAACATTATAAATATTAGTTATATTTTACTCTTCTTTTAATAATAAAAAATTAGTTAATAGGTCATTATTGACATCATTACATATTTGGGATAGAGTGTCATATTGAAACAAAAATATGATTGAGTGCTTTTTCTTCAAACCTCGAAAATACTTCTTGTTGCTTACCCTAAATTATTTTGACATTCATGTCATGTTGAATGAGCCAAAACAAAAGCAGAACCCAATCATATCTCATTGAGTGTGAATTAAAGCAAGGCAAGTGACGGCAGAGCACAAACACAAATTGTTTTGCTAGTCGTACATTGAGAGAGAATGGAAGCAGGTGGATTACGCTAAATTTGGGTTGGGATTTAGTGAAAGTCACGTGACATTTTAATTGATATTAAAATCTCAACCATAGAATTTAATCTAAGGGTCAAAATTTTCTTTTTCATGTCTAACATAAGAAATCCATTCTTACTAGATATGTCATATATATATGGTGTCAAGGATCCTCACTATATATATATATATAGAGTGAGGATCCCTTGACACTAGGGGTAAGTCTTGATATACTTACACACTTTAATAACTTGTTATGGGTATAAAATTTTATTAATCTAACCATTAGATTTAAATTTCTTACATAGTAAATTAAATATATCAAATTTAATATAGTTTGAAAATGATTTGATAGTTCATATGATGTCTCTTTATTTTAACGGATAATATATTTTTGAAAATATTAGTAAATATCAATCATTAAAATACATGACTATTGTTATACAATTTTTTTGAAATTTAGCATGCTTAATCGAGGACAATATCACATAAATCAATGGTCGAATAAATTAAATTCAATTTCTATAAAGATTTATTAAAGAATGTAAGTGCATAAGATTTATATCTGGTGTAAACAAATCCCTACATATATATATATATATATTATGTGTATGAATGTTGAAGTATGTGATATTACATTGATGATCAAACATATCAAATTTCAAAACAATTGGACAATAGTAGACATGTAATCTAATAATCAATTTTTACTTATATTTTTAAATACATGTTGTTTCCGAGCGGGTTATGTAACGCCGGGGACGAGGTAGGGGTGTCGATCCTTGAAGGCACGGACAAGGAGCTCCTACCTCCAAGTGGAGGGGTACATGAATGAACCGATTACACACCCAATGAGAGGATCCTGAGTTCTTATAGGTATGGGACTATCAATTAAGGAGGGCTTATATGAATTGATTGATACTACCTATGCCACAAAGATGCATCTTTCTTTTTGGAGCCCATCGAAGAACTCAAGTTAAGCGTGCTTGACTTTTATGGTAACCTCCTGGGAAGTTTTCCCAGGAAGCGTGTGAGTGAGGACAAGCACGTTGAAAGACGTGTTGGTTTGTGGGGAGCGCAATCCATAAAGCGGCGGGGATGTTACAAATGGTAAGAGCCTGCACCTTTCCCAATACGTGTGGTTCGGACGAACCAGGCGGAAGCTGTGGGCATGTAACGCCCGGGACGAGGTAGGGAGTGATCGCCTGTTGAGAGGCACGGACAAGGAGCGGCTCCTACCTCCAAGTGGAGGGTACATGAATGAACCGATTACACACCCAAATGAGAGGGATCTGAGACTGTATAGGTATGGGACTATACAGTTAAGGGAGGGCTTATATGAATTGATTGATACTACCTATGCCACAAAGATGCATCTTTCTTTCGGTAGCCCATCACGAAGAACTTAAGTTAGCGTGCTTGACTTGGGGTAATTTTGGGATGTAACCTCCTGGAAGTTTTCCCAGGAAGTGTGAGTGAGGACAAAGCACGTTGAAGACCCGTGTTGGTTTGTGGAATCTGAATCCATAAGGGGATGTTACAGGTTACCTCAATGTGGTGAGATTCTGACTTCCTCTGCCGTGACAAGGTGGTTGTAGGGTCCTCTCAGTCTCCTGACGGCTCCAATGAGAATTCCACGCCCTGGGAAGGAAACCTGGAAGGACTCCGATGCCTAAGTCAATAGGAATGCAAGAGGGTGGTATATGGGTGTGAAAGGTAACGAACCATTAATGAAAATTCCTCCTCCTATTTATACCTCTTGGGACTTGCCCAAATAGGTAACCCCAATGTTGAGCTTGGAGTCCTTCTAGAAGATCATATCCCTTTTGCGAGTAGTGGAAAATCATTTTGAGTCAACATTTGAAAGGATTCAATTTGAGCTCGAAATCTTGCGCTTGTTCCGCCTCACCCTTTGATTTCCATGGCAGTGGTTGATGTCGACGCGCTCTGAAAAGTGCCATACCTATCCCAGGAAGAGTCTCGAAGATCATACTCCTAGGCTCGGGACCTTATCATGGGTTCCCAGTAACACATGAATGAAGTATCAAATCATTTTCAAATTGTATGAAATTTTATACATTTAATCTACTTGGTAAGAACTTTAAATTTAATGGTTGGATTGATAAAATTTCATGTCCAAAAAATTTATTTGATTAAGTAAGTATAAATGGATCCGCACCCATATACAAATATTCCACAAATAATGACAAAAACAATTGTCTTTCATGAACCCTTTTGTGTGAGTCAGTCATTGAACCAATTATATACACAAAACCCATATGAAAAATAATTTCCCTCAAAATTTATGTATTATATCCTTTTTCAAATTTCAAATGACATTATTATATTGTGTTTTCCATGTTGGAGTTAGAAAAAGTAATTTCTAACCATAAAGAAAGAAAGTAATTTTTGAACTAAATATATAATATGCGAATTATCAATGTGTCATATAAAATTCAACACATAGAGTGTGTAGATTTGAAATTTACCAAATAAAGAAGAGAATTGTGACCTTTTTTTTTTTTCAAAAGGTGGGATATTATAGAAAAATATTTGATATTAAAACATTCCTTAGAAATTTTTCATTAGCTAAATGGATTAGAGTCCAAATAAATCATTTGGGCACACATATCAACTCAAAGGTGTGTTTGGATAAGATTTTATTTTGGTGAAAATCACTTTTTTCAATTTATAAAATTTAGGGTTAAATGCATTTTACCTCTAATTTTAGGTCATATGTAATTTATACCTTGACTTTTTAAAACATGCATTACGACACCCTAAAATTTCAAAACTATAAAATTTCAAAACTATGTCAAAAAATCCCTACTTTTCAAACAATGCAACTTTAAGTCATAACAAGATGTTGGTTGCACACAATAAAAAAATGGGGGTTAATTGTAAATAGTATTCACAAACAATGTGTTGGTTGCATAAATTAAAAACATCAAGGGTTAAGTGCACATAAATCTTAACTTCATTAGTTGTCAAAAATATCTTGAGGGGTATTTTGCCCAGCTTGAAAAGTTCAGGTGTCGCAATGCACATTTTGAAAAGTCAAGATATAAATTACACATGATCTAAAGTTCAAGGAGGTAAAATATATTTATCCCAAAAATTTATTTTCAGCTTTTTATATAAGCTAAAAAAAATAGTTTATGAAAAATGTCAATTTTTAGCTTTTTTTTTAGTTATATATAAAATTTAAATATCATAATATATTTCAAAAGTCAAAACCAACGCACTTTTATGAGAGAAATATAGAAACTTTAGGGTATTAGTATACTTAGCATGCTTATCCTAACTGGCTGATCCCTATGTGATCATGAGCTTGGTAAAGATTTGACACTCTAATTGGAATGAATGCAAAGGAACAAAAGTGAAACCAAATGACTTAATTTGTTTAAGACAAAACAAATTTTCATTCACAAACCATGATACACTTTTGGATTTTTTACTCATACAAAATGTAAAAAAAACATTATGTACACGAAGAAACTAAAAAAGATTTGGTATAAATTAACCGTTTTTAGTGCAAGTGAATACGCTAGGTTCCTGCATTCCAACAAGCATGAATACGCTAGGGACCTATGCGTATTCATACTTGTTTTGGAATACATAGGTCCCATAGCATATTGTGAAAGCCTCTACAAATATAATATGCAAGCATCCTCCATCATTCGGTCATTTTCCAAACACTTTTCAATTTCACTTTTAAAGAGAATCTTGAATTGTTGACTATGGCAAACATCCTCTACCGCTTGGATGATATTCATTTTGCTACCAGACTTGATCATTAGGTATTTTATCTCTTCATTAATTTACTTTTATTGTTAATTTTTTTAATTTAAAGTTTAATTAGTTTAGTTTTAGTTTAGGATATCGTAATATAACGTGGATAAGGATAAGAATCCTCTATTATTACTTTTTATTGTTACCTTTGGTTCAATAAAGTTAGAAGTGGAACCTCTTCATTTACAAAGTTTACTTTAGAATATTGAAATCCATATAATATAACTAATGCTGATTTATACTTGAAAAAAAATTATTATTTATTTAGTTTATAATCAATTTATCTAGTAAATAGCTACTTTAGTTGAATATCAATTAGTCTAAGATTAAGTGGTTTAGTTTAAATTTAATAATTTAATTATTTTTATGTCTAATTCAAAATTAATGAGTTTATAATTATGGTGATAAAATATAGAACTTCAAAATATATGTAGTTACTTAGTTTAAAAATAGTCTAATTTAAAATTAATAATGTTTATTTTTTTTAAGGTTTTGTGGTTTATTTAGTTTGGATTGATATTTATTATGATATTAATTAAATTTATAACAAATCAAGTGTCACACCAAGGTGCTATGGCTTACCAGACACTATGCTCGCATGGAGTATTATTTGCGGTAAGCGGATTTTGGGAATTTGCCAACTTTGGCATTTTTCATTATGACTCAGTACTCATCAACGCCCTAGCGGAGTGATGGCGCCCAAAGACGCACACCTTTCATTTTCCATATGGAGAGTGTACTATCACTCTCCAAAATGTGGCGATGCAACTTGGATTAAGGATCGATGGTACTCCTTTAGTGGCAATATGGGTGCATGGGAAAAATGGCAATAATAATGTATATGGGATATCCGTTAGGATTTATTAGGGAGTGTTGGAGCCTAGACATAGACACCTGTCATATGTGAAGTTATTGTGGATTAATGACACATTCAAGAATGATGAATTTCCCAGTGATGCATCTGATATGGTAGTCTAGCAAAGGACAGGGCATACCTATTAGTATTGATTAAGGGTTCCTATATCCAAACAAGTCGTCATCATGCATGTCAAAAGGTTGCCTCTACTAGGGGATTTGGTGAGATAGGGAGTTATAGTTGGGGATTCTGCGATGCTTGCATGTTTATATCACAATCTTTGTTGAGGTGTGAAGCATCCTATTGCTGACTTTCAGGATATGCAACCTTGTTGTTGTCTTGGGCATATTATCAAATCCTCTTATTACACCCTAGACATGATCATGGGATCACCTATCCACTTGGCCTCAAGGTATACATTTTATGATGAGAATGAGTTATTTATTTACTCATTTTGATATTGTCCGTTGAATGTCACTAATTAGTAATCTGGGTTTTAATTTCAGTGGGCAGGATTGAGGATTCCATTGAGGATGCTGATTAGTTGGTGTATTAAGGAAGGTCAGAATTCCATACCTATTTATGGGGTAAGTGTCATTGATATTTAATTATCTAAGTTTCGTATTCTATCGTTATGTAGAAAGTTTAACTTAAGTTGTCAATCATTGTAATTTCATCGGACGCCGTATGAGGATGCAAGTGTCATCGCTGTCACAGACACATGTGTATGGAGGTGCTAGTTTTTGGGGTTCTATTAGCTCTGTCTGTGTCCTGGGCAAAAAAAAAAAAGATTGTCTATGTATCTTGTTTGGTAAGAGTATCCAGGATATAGTTCCTGTCTCTGGATCATGTTTGGATACATGAAGACAAGAACAATATTACATAGTAAAAGACATTTTTACCCCTACTTAACAATTAGAAAAACAAAAATAAAAATAAAAAATAATTCTTCAAGGTTGGCTTTCACGAAGATTTCTTCTTCCATTTCCCTTAACCTTCATCAGGTTCCTAATCTCCCCCATTCTTCCTCCATTCAGGGCACTCCTATGCCATGGCATCCAGCTAATGTTCTTTCCCCCATTCTTCCATCCATGGCTTCTATATCCACCTTCTCTTTGGCACCTGATTTTCCTTTTGTGTGATTGTCTTTCATTCTATGGTTGTTCCTTTCAGAGCGGCGCAACCATGGAGTGTAGGTGCATATCGTCATTGTCGACGGTGTTTGTGGGTACAAGTTGATTCTCCTCACATCTAATAGTGAGGCAAATCCTGGGAGAAGGTTTTGGAGGTGCCCTATTGGAATGTAAGAAATTTTACTTCCTAATTTGTCTTATAGATGGGCACGCAAGAAATTTTCTCCCTTACCTTAACGCATATGATTTTTCTGCTGTGTCAAGCTTCTGTTATGCTAGACTTGATTTGATCTTGTGCTTTCTTTTGAATCATGATTTTAACTATGATGGGGTTGTGTTAATATGTAGCTGAGGGGGTCTTTGGTATCTAATCTTCGCTGTGTAGCTCTCTAGTTTGAAGTTGTTTTGTGGCTAAAGTTGAAGAACTTTTCAGTTTGGTTATCTTTTTTCCTCCGGGTTTGTTTGGTTGCATAATTTGATTATCCAGAGCTCTTACTTGTTTTGTGGATAATGTTCTTTATTATCTATGCTTTTGCATCTTGTAGTTCTCTTGATTTCATTCTTTAAATTTATCAATAAAATTAACCTTTTGATTGCAATATATCATGGCTTCTCAAGATTTTTGTTTCTTCCACTTTGATAAAAACAACCTGCTCTTTTAATAACAAGTGAGATTATTCCATCAATTTGTCAGTAATTATCTCAAAATGTGACCTCCTTTTCATCTAGGCTCTAACAATGTGTACATAGTTGTCATCAGACTTCTCTTATTAGTATGAGTGCTTTTGCTTGTAAGCATTTGAGGAAAATTCTTGGCATGCTACTTAAGTAGGTGAGAGGAATTGTTTATGAATTTCAAGGTGGAGGTAGAGTTTCTATGATAAGCTAGCAATGTTGATATGAGGTGAATTTGGTTTTTTTGATATGAGAGAAAACATGCTACTGAAAAGTGAAAACTAGTCACTTCAATGGATGTGAAATGGTTAAGTATTAATTCTCATTTAATCTATATGTGCAAATTGTAAGTTTACTCCTCCTTGCATCAAGAGTTCCTTATATAAGTTAGGGGAAGACATTACATCAAAATATGCAGATTCTTATGTTTCCTAACAATGAAAATAAGTTCTGTTGGTTTTGCTATGTTTATTTAGATATACATTGAGTAATGTTCACAAGTGGCCAACAAGGAATACACCTTCAATTGGAGCCAATAAATAAGATATAGGAATTTTGTTGGCTTGTGAGGATCTAAATGTTTATTAAATGGTTTTAGATCATTGCCAAATGCCTTGGTTGTTTCCACTTTCACTGAGTATTATTTGCATTTTATGTATCATGCACTGTGATATCATATGTGACATGGTCTTAAAACCATTCCTTATTTGCTGGGCTACCGGTGGTTTAAGGAGAGTTTGCTTTATGTCTTAGGAAGGGTGACAACTAAGCAATGCATTTGCTTGGATATTAATATATTATTTGTGACTCACACCTCATTTCTTGGTTACCTTTGAATTGGGAAATGAAGATAAGACGTTAAGTTATTTTATGTTAGGTAGCTTTTAATTTGGAAGTTAATATCAAATGATTTCACTTAACTAAAAATTGTTTAAACTCTTTCAGACCCTAAATAATTGTAACTTCTTAGATTAGGCTGATAAAAAATATATGGAGGTTGCAACTACTTCGATGAAGTGGCTCATCCTCATTTGCATCAGATTTGTTACAAGATCAACAAGAAAGATTATGAAGCTTAAAAAAAAGCTAACCTTAGAAGGAAATCATGGTGGCTTGTGGTGGCTATTTTGGTGTCATGGGCAACATTTTTTGTTGTTTTGTTTGTATTAGTGGTAAGGGTTATGTGGGTTAGAGGTTTAACACTTTGGTTAGGTAGGCTTGGTGCTAACTTTTATACATTGACAACTAGATGTATGGTTTGATAACTTGGCAATGAAATGAAGAGCCAATGTTTTTGGTTCTAAATTGTTTTTTCTAATTCCTGACCTCTATTGTATTTACTGCTAATTTGTTACATTATTAGCAATTGCTGGATCAGTATTTTTAGCTTGGCCATTATGCAAAAAATGATTGAGGCTGGGCTATATGTGAGTAACTAATAAAAACATAGGTATCAGCAAGTAACAACATAGATGTGAGTAACTAAAAAATAAGTCAGCAAGTAATAACATAGATGTGAGTAACTAAAAATACGAATAAAACATAAGAAAGTAGACAAAGTAACTTTGAAAGCTAAATAATCTTAACTTGTTTGAAAGTAACAACAAAATAAAACAAAACTCAATTAAGCACAGCCAAATTTGTTGCATTATTAGCAATTGCTTGGATCAGTTTTTTTCAGCTTGGCTATGCAGAAAAGAAATTGGGTGCTAACGCAAGATACTTACTAGTTTTATAATAGCAAGAAAATAGAAATTACTAATACTTCAAGATTTTATAACGCATAGATAATACTTTCATAATAATACTTGCTCATTTTTATAAATACATCAAAGTTTCTCACTTCAACAGTTCATATGGGTGCTAAGTAAAAGTAACATTCCAACAAAATACATTAAAACATGTTCTAATAAAAAAAAATAACATTCCAAGAGAACTTTGCTTTGACAACATGACTAGTTAATAACTTTGGTTGTCATTGAAACTCCAAAAGATAATTTGCAATTGAGGGTTCTTAGAAAACTTGAGCTTCCCACAGCACCACTTCATCATCAATGAAGCCAAGTCCTCCAAGGGTTTCACCAAGTTTGACCTCATCATTAGCACCTCCCATGGCTTTGGCTCAAGCATTCATGCTTCCCTTATTGCTCCATTGCATATTTCATAGATGTAGCCAAGTCTTTCAAAATGTTAATGTCCTTGCCATTTCTATACAAGCCAACCTCGCCTTGGTTTTCTGCCCAACTAGAAGAAGCAATTGATGTATTCGGTTGGCCTGGGAGAATCACTTTCAAACATCTCAACGTCATTAACACCCATTTGTTTATCATCATCTTCTTCCAATTGTTCATTTGTATCATTTCCACTCATAGCATAACACCCTATCGCTCTATCCTTTCCAAATATAGTCTCCAGGTGAGGGAGGCGTAACTCGCTGTAAAACCTCATGGGATGTTGTAAAAAAAATAAAAGAAACAAACATGAGATAGTGTAACATGCAACTATTAAAAGATCATCACAATATGTAGCGAAAAGATCATAATAGTGTTAACAAACCTTAATCCAAATGTCCAACACTGTTTGTTGTCCACTTCTATAGTTTTCTTTTTCCTTATTCCACCCAAATCCACTAGTGCAAGCATGTTCAAGCTGATTGGTACTTCTTTCAGCCTTTTGTGCTTGTTTTTAGTGTTTAGTGATTAAACCACAAGCAGGGAATTTTTCATTCATCTTGGGGCTGGTTTTTGACCGTACTGGTTTGAATTGTTAGACTAGCTCTCTGTCCTATACCAATTCCTCCATAAAACCAACAAACGCAAATGTTTACTCATCTGTCAGGTCCTTTTGCCATCATTCTCCTATTCTTCATAGGAAAATATCAAATATAATCACTTAAAAAATAAATAATTATAACTTATATGTGATATAGTACATGAAGATATTAGATGAATAAACACTTAGAAGATAAACAACCATAACATCAATGAGATAAATTAGAAATATCCAATTACTACACATTACTAATCAAGTCAACGTAATAACAAGGATAAACAGTCAACTAAACAATATTACAAACTATTACATGAATATTACAAACACAAGGGTCTAGAATGTTAATCAACCCAAATAAAAGAATTATCAGAACGATTTCTTACTCCACTCTTCAAACATTTCAATAGCTAGGTTGTCTCGCATTTGAGTCTATTCATTTCTTTCCACACAATCAATCATCTCAACATTCAGGGAGAATTCTCTCCTATAGGCATATGCTTCAACTTCAAGAATTGTGTTTTCTTCAGGATCAATGTCCATATTCATTCAAATAAAATTTTGCAGAAGACAACAAGCAATTACAATTAGAATTCAATGTCTTAATTGGATAAAATAAAGGACTCCTCAAAATAGTCCATCTTTCTTAAGCAACCCAAAACATCGTTCGTTATGTTCCTAGCTACGGAATGCTTCTTATTAAACCTCTGATAGTTTTGGGGTGCACGTGAATCTTGAGTCCATTCTTGCACGTGATCGAGTATCTCTATATGGTGCTAGGAACCCTTGGCCATTCGTGTAACCAACATCAACTAAATAATAACTACCTATAAATCAAGAAAATTATATAAATAGTGGGAAAATGTAAGTAATCTAATTTTTTTTTAAGTTATTTTTATAGATACCAAGAGGTATTTTGAGGCTATTATGTCATGTAATAGCATCTAAAGAAGTGTTGCTTGAATAGATGCTGATCCTTCCCAACCACTAAGTACATATACAAAATTCATGTCTCAATTGCATACTCCCAAGACATTTGTAGAAATTTTACCCTTTCTTGTTCGGAATCGGACTTTTCAACGTTAGGGATAGTCACACCTATGTAAGTGCCATCTAATGCTCCTAGACAACCCTATACATCACAAAATTAAAATTTTTGTGGCTAAGTGTATACATAATTATTTAGTAATGTAAAATGTTAACTACGCCTATATATTGAAGTTACCTTAAACCATTCTATCTAGATCTACCACGCAATTGCTGGAAAGGTTCAGCCTTGGAAAATAAAAGGCTTTGTACCAGTATGACTGAGCACAACACCTTGTTAAAATATTTATTGATAGTTTCTCCTGACCTATAGAATCTAACTTGTAGACTACGATTCTTTTTTATGATGGCCTAGTATGATTAAAAATGTTACAATTTGCTCAACTATGCTTACTTGACCATCTTTAGTTAACCTACCCTGAACTTGAAGCAACTCACACAATATTGCAAATGCATTTAAATTCATCCTTAACTCCCAAATGCAATTTCTATCGCCCACTCCAATGATATGGTATTAATCATCTCGTCTTAATGGAATACTATTAATTCTTTGATTTAGTGTCAAAGAATTATTGCCTATTCTTCTCTTCCTCTTAGTATACACAAACAAAGCAACTAATCAACTAACATCAATGTGTCAATTGAAACCTCATCATAAATAGCAAGCAACACATTGTTTAATTAATAAAAACGGTCCATTGCTTCATATAAAACAACAAAACAAACATATCATCTTAAAAAGGGATGTATTAATATGATAATAAAGCAAAAGCAAAGATAAGCTATGTTTAGACAAAGTTAACTTTTCCTCATTGGCTTTCCTAGAAAGTGATATGTGATGGTAAAATTAAAGGGTAGAGGTAAATTAACTCAGTTACCTCCATTTGAACCAATTGTTTGCTTACTAGAGCATGTATAAATTTAAATGATCAAATGTGAGAACTTTGGTCCCTGATAATGAAAATTTCAACAAGCATTGCAGTAATACATCCTATAGATTATAAGAAAAAAAAAAACTTGAATGTAAGAAATTGCACATTGTTATACTACTTTTAGGCTTCAAAATTTTGCTAAGGGAAAAAAAACCCTGGAGAAAGTGTAAGACTGAGATGCATAAGCAAACAAGTAATTATTTATATTCTAACAAAAACAAGACTGTCCTTTACCCAGTGCTACTGTACAACTTGACCAAGTGTAGAAACAGGCAACTTCACGTTGATGACCGCCCCATCCAATAAAGCTTTAACTAAAATTGAACTTTTATTTTATTCTCTGATTCTTTCTAAGTGAGAAGAGACAAATGCATTCAAGCTAAATCCATAATTACAAAGGTTCACAAGCAACATTCATTATGGAAATAAACAAATAAGACTACTCATAAAAAAAAAGAAATAAATCAATAAATAAAAACAGAGCATAGATGAACAAAAAAAATCAAAGAAAGGGAATCATTTATGTTCCTCTTAAAGGTGAAGCAAAAGGCAGGTGGTCCTGGGATGCAAAGACCTGATGGGTGAAAGCAGGTAGCCAATCGTGAAAGCAAAGATATTGGTAG